>JACXGJ010001808.1:0-76223 GCA_016801105.1 Esox niger
TATATATATATATATATATATATATATATATATATATATATATATATATATATATATATATATATATATATATATACATATATATATATATGTAATTACTTATCATTTTTATAATATATATTTATATATGTATAAATCATAGGAGGCCGCGTTTTCATTATATGTGGCCTTGTATACTAAAACAAATTAATCCAAATGCAATAATAAAATATTGAAAACATAATAATAATAATAAGTAAAAATAATACTTTCATTGCACATACTGCATTACTCCATCTTTCTTTACTTAAATGTGCAAGAATTAAGTAAATGAAAGCTACAAATAACCTATGAGTCAAGTGGGAAGAGGTACTGTCATTATCTTAATCTCATTATAGCTTATATCTTGCACACGAGCCACATGCAATAGGCACGGGTACCAGGCACCTACAACAAAGAAGACGCAAGTTACCTTTAAGAAAACGCCTTGTTCTATCCGGCTGTCACCATGGAAGCCTACCATGCCACCTCATTCTGCACTACTGTATTCATTTTCCAACCGAATCTGTTCAATACACTCATAATGGAATAGAAAATATCACACACTAATGAGAGAGCCCTGTTTGCATACGCACGTAAATGACTATTGTCATATAACTAAATAGCGGTATTATAAAATATAGACAAAACCAATGCACTGATTTGTCAATCAAGCACGCGAGTTTCCATAGCATTATTACTTCGTACTTACTGTGATCTTTGGAATATTCTTTTTTCCTTGATATGAATGTCCAGACATAATTGCGACTGGTCGAAAACTGATTCCACCTCTGAACAAAGCTTAGAAATATTCCCCTCAGGTTGCTTCTGCGGCTACTGTCTGGATGGGAAAATTAAGGAATGGTCGCCTCCCTCCGTACAATGTAAAGTGCTTTGCAGTGAGCTAGAGCGTCTACTCCGATACGCCGGCAGACTCCTCCCTTCACGCGATCTCATTGGTACAGCTGCAATCTCAAATCATCCCACAAGAGGAGGCTCAACAGCAGGTGTAGGAGCCTACTGAAGTATACTGAGTGCAGTGAAAAAGAAACACATCGTACTGATTCTGAACATTTGTTGCGGCGGACAGTAAATAATGACTCTGGAACGTTCTTGTGTAGGTTAAATGGTGCGGTTAAATGGTAAAATCGACGACAGCAGACCTGTACCAAAAGCTACTCTTAATACACGAAGTAACTGAAGATGAGAACAGGTGCGGGCCAGGAGGATAGGTACCACGCAGGACAATATGAGAGATGAGACGTGAGGCGTGGGTCTGACAGATTTCGCGGCTACTTGCACTGTTCCACATGAGCTGGGTGAGGACGCGAGCCTGCAACAGCCCAGACAGGATGCCCCGTTCGGTTCGCATCAAACGCTATAGTTTTCTTTGAGAAAAAGTATAGCGTTGTTTTTTACATATACAATACCTTTAACGAGTACGTCACGGGGATGTTTTATTTTCCCCTAGCTAAAATGGATATGAAAGTCTCTAAAATTCGATGGCTATACATAGACCATATAATTGCTATTGTATTTATTGGGAGTGGTCTAGCCTTCAGAAACCATACAAATCATTAACCATACATAATAGAAGAGTCGTGAGCATGTCCACAATCCACTAATCACCATTGTTGCTGCAATCCAGGACTTTGAATTTGTTTTTTTATTAAGTATCATGTGATTAAATAGATATATCATGACATGTTTGCACAGAAGAAATGCACAACAGCCCTCCATCCCCTTCGCAATTGTTTTGATGGCCACAAAATATTCAGACACTGTATATCATGGAGAGCTGAAATCTTTCTCCACGATGTTGGCAATTATTGGGCTAGACTGGTCTGCCTGGTGCAATTATGAACAAAGAGGTTGGAGCAGGGTGGAGAGTAACAGCTGGTCCTACTCCACTCAGCCATGTGTCTATTGTCCAGGGCTCAGCAAACCCCCTCCCTTAATATCACCTCTCTTCAAACCCGCCCCCACCTTTTCCAGAGATGGTGTACATCTGTTCCGTAAATGGCCATACCATATGAACAAGAAAACATTAGCGGAGGAAGTCATTCGGTTCCTAACAGTACTGACTTGTCCTTTAATGGATGTGTGCCGGCGAGATTTCTGGTCAGCGTTTTCTATCCCTGATGTATACAGCAACGAAGCACTCACATTTGGCTGAATATTTCCTTGGCAAACTACTCACGCTGGACACAGACAGAGTGCACACTGTACCACGCAAACAGACGTGAAATATTTAGTAAAACGTAATGAAACGGGCGACAACCGGAGAATGCCGCTCTTCGGCGTCGTGGCTGTTGTCTGACACGGACATGAAACTGGGTATCATGTGCAAGCCAGACACACAGGGGGTCTGACAGACAGACACTTTCCACCATGTAGCAGGCGTTAAGAGGATTAGCTACAGCATACATACACACCCGGCCCCTCCACCCCAGAGCCGAGCCCCTGTCTCATTATCACGAAACAGGAATTTCACGGATTGCGGGGGGGTGTGCGCGGAGAGAAAGGCCTCCCCAGCTGGGGCGTTACGCAGGCAGAGGACAAAGAGAGAGACGGTCCTTGGGTCACTTCCGTGAATCCAAAGTGGAGGAGAGTAAGAGATGGCCTACTGTATATCTGGTTGTTTCTAATGAGAGGCAAAGGCTTTTTTGGTGTTGCTGGGGGTACATTCCCTGTGTGCTGGTGTAAAGCTAGTTTAAAGCTTAGCCCTGTCAAAGGAGATGGACATCTCTGCCGAGAATAAAAATAATGGATGAAAACGGGAGCACGTGGTTTGACAGTGTGTGCCCAGCTTACTTCATAAACACATTGTGAGTCTTCATATTCTGGCTTTGAGGCATGGTTATAATCTGACTGTCAAATGTCGATTTTATTAAATACAAAAACAAAAGAGGCGCTCATTAGTGAATCTTGCCTTAGCTTGCTGTTTCAGCCAAAAGTCCTGACTTTAGCTTGCATAAGAGAACAAAACTGAGAGGCACTCCTAGGCGTAATCGGACTGACAGCAGATGTCAGTCTGACGTGTCCACCCCACAGGGTCGGAGCCACCAGACAGGCTTCAACAGACTCCTTCCATGTTTTGCTGAGTCAAGTCAGACGGTCAGAGCAGGGCTGCAGGAATTCCATATGTTTCCACACGGGGACCCTAGCTGCCACAAACGGTAGGACAATCCCTGATGTAACCCCACATGTTCCTCATACTGATGCCTGGAAATAAATTTCCCCTTGATTTATAATGCGAGGAGACAATCTGCCATCGCAGCACAAACTGAAACAGTGAGTGTCACTGCGTTGACAGTGAATCTTAATGGCGCAGAGTGCATGGACCTCTGTTTTGCTTGTACATCTCTGAACACGGGAACCTTCCTGACTGAGGTTAGTTTGGGCTTGGGCAGACTGGGACAGCTATGACTGGATCTGAGCTTCTACTGGTACCTGCTTGACTTATTCAGGCTTCCTATTGAGGAAATTAACAGAGCCAATTAAATAAGCAAAAAAAGATAACATTGTGTAAGTAATCACAACTGAACGGCGAATCAACTGTGATGATGACATTTCAGAGAGGCTGGTTTCAAGCAGCACATGTTAAGCATAGACCTGAACTGAAAAAATCAAATTAAGCACCATGGAGATTTCCATTGATTTTCTTCTTACATCAGCAGTTGTCACAAAGTGCTTTTACAAAACTTCCGGACTAAAACCCCAAGGAGCAAACAACAATAGTGTTTAATTTTTATTTATTTTTTCTATGCTTAATCTGATGATGATGATGTAACACACTAATCAGTAGCAGAAACTGGCCTGCAGTCCCTCCAATCCAAAATCTACAGGACAAAATGATCTTCATTGGAAATTAGAAAGCATTTTGAAATTAGTAGTTGAGGTGGGATTTTTTTTCTTTTAAATTATTCTATAATTGTATTATTAAAATTCGGAACATTTCTAAATTACATGCCTTCGTGTTTTAGCAATTAAATGCTTAATTAATGGGTTGAATTAAATGACATCATGAAGAGGAAGGACATTTATGTTATCTTTTCATGGGGGGTTCCTCCAGAAAACTGACATGTTCTCCTCATATGCCAACCAGAAAGGTTATTCCAGGCACCTTTAATTCTAAATAAATTTGGCAAATGTTTGTATGGGGTTTGAGAGGTGTGAGTTGGATAGTCAAAACAATTATTACATCTGGAGGATGAGGGAAAAAAAGACATTAGGAACTATAAAGATCATATTCCATGAGATTAAAGACTCACTTCAGGCTTGATGTACTGACAGTATGAAAGTGTTTAATTGAGTTAGCATTTCACATGACCGATACCAGTAAGTCTCTGAGAGGATGGCAGCCAAAGAAATCCAAGAGTTCTAATGTCTCCATAGCAGGAAATGCAGAGCAGCATGAAATGAACATAATCTAATTTGGCCCTGTCTATATGTACAGTTAAAACTTTTTGTAAACTTACAAAAACATAACCAGATGACAAAAAAGTAGGTTGAAATACAATAGGCAGTTAGTATTCTTTCCTGAACAAAAAATAAAGAACATTTAAAGCAATATATTGCAGTTCAAATGACTAACCTTTCCCAGAATTAAAAAGTAGTTGGCATAAACCAAACTGAGGCTCTCAGGATGAAGAAAGGTTCTCAAAGAAGAACGATATGTCAAATGTACTTTGGTAGAATGACAGACTATGGAAGAATGGGTTGTCGACTATATACGTGCGTTGCGTGTTTTGTGGTACGTTGTGTTCACTTAACGAACGGTCATGAAATCTGTGGACCAGTTATTGCCGACGTTAGAATGCAAAAAGAGAACTTACCTTATCATCACCCAGATTTTGTAGGAATTCCTTGCCTCTGATAGTTTTTATGTCTGTGCCAGAGTCTTTCTTGTCGTACCAAGTAACACTTTCTTTACGTAGGGAGCTCGCACTTGTAGGGCTGCTCGCCTCTTGCGAGGTCACACTTTTAGCAGTCCTCGGGGTTCGGTTTCCCCGCTGACCAACGTTCAAAGCGTCAAAATCAATGGTTTTGCTCTCGTATGCGCCCTCCACGTTACAAAACATACCCCCGTATTTTTGACGGGGCACCTGGTCGGCGGTTCCGGGACGGGCGAGATAAACTGGTAAGTCATCATCATTCTCCGTGTCCCAATTCCGCTTACGCTCGGCCATAGTGGTGAGCGGTAGTGAGAAACGAGGGCTAAAGTGATACTGGCACGGTAGAGCTGAGGGCAGGAGTATGCTGAGAGTCGGAGAGCTTCAGACCAGAGGTGGCACTGCTGTCCTAGGTCCCATGACAAGAGAGTGATACCCACGAAACACGAGCTTGTTTTACCCGGTTTAGCTTTCACCACAGATGCATTGATGTCAGGTCATGTTCAGTCGTTAAAACAACTGCACACATTGGCGCTTATCTGTCACATTCTCCGACCAGGCCAAAAATGTTTACTTGTTTTGAAGGTGAGTAGATTAACTTATTTGATGAGGTAGATTCATGTAGGGGTCACGCCCATTTCTGCTGTCCTTTCAGCACGCAACCCAGCACCACGCGGATGCTGCACAGGCCTGCACTGTACCTACTGTTTTTGGTGCTTCGGTAATAACTAGTATAGTATAGTAATATAGTGGACAGAGACACTTTCTGACTTTCAACACAACACGCAATACATCCCCGTCACCCCCTCAGCTTGACATATTCAAGCACATGTCTGAGTCTGCAGAAGACGAAGTCGTGTTTTTTTGAACACCCGGCATGGCACATTGCAAAAATTGATTGACACGAGTCCACTCAGCAGGAAAACAGTTTCTGCCTCCATTTAAAGTGACAGAGTACTGAGATTAATGCTGCTCTTGGGTCCAAAATCCATGCCAGGGTCGTACTCCTATTCGCGTGAGTTTGCGCACACTATTCTCTTATTACTGCGACTTGTTTGTTGTCAATTGTACTTACGTTTAATTGATGTTAGTAGTATAAATTATTCTTTTTTTGTATCCTTAAAAGCAATAGTCTGCATTTCGTTCTGCATTTTATTACATTCAAGCAATTAAGCTGGCGCTCAATCACAGCAAGTTAGAAACAGTACATCTTTAGATAGCATGAATTTAGTCCATGTAGGACTTCACAAATGATTCTTTGTATGTTTTTGTTACAGAGGAGAAATAATATTCCACGCTGAAGCTGTTTCCCTTTGCATATCAATAAATGGGACTACCATGAAGCAACCAATCTATTGAGCAATACAGGCCGCACTGAATGATAAGCATGCTAAACAGAAAGAACACGACAAGGAGAGTAGACGCTCTAAAGCACCAGATCAACCCTTTTCTTTAAACCCTGTTGGACGTGCTTTTTCTTTGAACTTGTAAATGCACTACAGCAGGTTCCACGGCTCAGCTGCCTGTTGTCCCACACTTCTTAGCAGTCTATTTTCAGAAATTCCTCAAGGAAAAAGAAAGATTGCCTGTCACATTAAGTCTAGCTACTGAAAAAGATGACATTGATGTGTAATTTTAGCGCTTTGATGTGTAATTTTAAAATAGTTCTCTCACATGCATGTGATTTAGGGATAAAGCTTCTAGATATGCTAAAATACAATTCTCATTCTCTTCTGACTGCTACAGAAGAAAAATAATCACAGATGAAAAATAATCCAGCAGCAGCAGGAAATGTGAATTGTGTTGTGGATTATAATAAAGGACATTTTTTTGGGAGCTAATACATCTTTCATTTGAGGAAATCAAATCTATTTGTACATGAACTAGAAACTTTAGACGCCTTTTTAAACTTTGAACGCAACATCAGCATGTTGTAAATTAAGTTACAGTTTTATCAAATTATTATGGGGAGACAAATAGCCTTGAAGCATATAGGATGCCAAAAGGCCCTGGCAATCAATGTGTTCAGAATATTAATAACCATTCCTCAGATGATTTATTCAGACATCAGATTTTCCCACATGAATCATACAACTAGGACCCAACTATGATTTATGATCCCGCAGAACCTTATGAAATCCAGAGTGCTTATTGGAGGAGATAGTGATCTCTAGAGAATGCTCGTCTGTACTTAATTAGGCTTTTAAGCATGAACAACCAGGGACCTCAGCGAATAATAGGAAAGACTATCGTACTATTAAAAATGGATGCCACTAAAAAGACAGCATGTCGTCTCCTATACCACAAGTGCATGCTCAGTCTGGCTCATCCAATACGTTTCTGGTAATGCACAGACTATGCAGATGTAGATCTTCTTCAAACATCTTAGCACGTAACCCTAAAGCCATTTGAGCAGACCCGTTCTGTGAATAACACGACACAGCGTTCTCATATAAACAAATACAAAAGAGCAAACGGAAAATCGGGATTGCTTTAGGATTTTTGTCTTTTCCTCCAAATTTCAAGATCCTCCTTCACCTAGAGATTAACTGTGTTGGGGGTGCCTGGGCAGAGGACAGTGAATACAAAGGTCATTCACTCATACTGCAGTTAGATGAGCCCAGCTGCATCCGTTTGTAATTAGAGAGCCAGAGGAGCTGCTGGGACAGAAATCCGGTTAAGAGGGATGGTAATGACATGAGAGACCTCCAGTCATTGTTCTTGTGGAAAACCAGCAGTGCAGTCTGGTCTGGGGGCGTGTCCTCTCTAATAAACAGATCCTCATCTGTCCTGGTACGAGCTGTGCCTCGTAGATTGGGTGTGTGAATTTGGACTTGCTCACCTGGCATCAGAGTTCATTTTAGATCACAACAATCGCATGGACATGACCTTAGAATCCACTCATCAGATGTTTTTAATCATGCTTCACAGTATGCTTGAAGGAGCTCTATTTTGCAGAGTGTGCAGCTGACACACAGCAGCGTCACTTGTGATTTTGGCTGTGTAACAGCTCTGCAGAACTGCACAAAGCTCTCCCTGCTGTCACTCGTTATTTTGTCTCAGAGGAAAAAAAGAACACTTGTAGACAGGCACTGTGTTATAGAAAAAATCATCTTTAACTTTACCAGCTCTGACTTTCAGTGACTGACCTTTCTGTCATTCAGAGTACATGGTGAAAGGTGGGTGGAAATACACGTAAGCCTCGTTTTAGCAGATAGCTTCTGGCAGAGGTGAAGCACAGAGCTCTTAATGGGTCCATTCTGTTTTGGCAGAGCTCAGGACAGCAAGGGTAAGTGAAAAGACAGACTTTTAGCCTGGACAGACTGTTCTGAATGAGTTGGCCAAGGTGAGCTCTCAATACCAGGGCCTGAAACATATTTTTCTAAGGAGATGGAGAACATAGACGGCAAAACACAATCTCTCTTTCGACCAACATACGATACATATTTCAAAAGTAGATTCTGTCTCTGTGACATTGCGGAAATATGTTACAGACAAAAAAGGATGCAGAAAAGTTAATCCACACTTATTGGACCATTGCAGTGTTCATCTAAGACATGAAATTACCTTGCTACAGGTGGCTAGAACCTTGACTGAACCCTAAAAATATGATATTACTCAAGCTTTAGTCATTCTACACTGGGTTCCTGATAAAACTGAATTAATGAGTTCATTAATATGTTCACCTACATTTCAAGGACTGACTACTTTGAATTGACCCATTGGGGCTTTGCAGTGGGCATGAACTCTTTGGGCTTAGCCTTGTCTCAGGGTAGTTGGTGTCCAATTTCCTGCCTGATTGGCCCTATCCGTGGCTGTCTCTGGATGAGTGTCCTTGGACCCCCCGCCTTCTCAGTCCTGAGTGTATAAGCTGCAATGATGTGCTGGGGAGGGGGCTAATGTCAATTTTGTCTACGTTTACATTATTTAGCAGAGGCTTTTTACCTTTTCATATTGGCCCCTTGTGGGAATTCATGCCGCAAAGACCATTTTCGACCAACTGAGCTAGACAGAACCTGTGCCCAACCTGCCAACTTATGCTGTTCCTCCCTGTATCCCGCCTGGTCGTGTTGCTCTACTAGATTATGTCTGCAGACTTCTGGTCATGTTGGTATTTTTGTCTGAATCTCTTAACACGCACTTAAGAGAAGCCAAATGACGTTTAAACTATTTCAGGAGGTTCTGTCCTTTTGCAGCTTTTATAACCACTGTGATTATTTGGAATGGTTTGTTATGAAAGTACAGTGACATCAGAACATACTGTATACAGAGCGTAGAGGAATGGTCATTAAGGAATGTGCCTTGAAGGCCATTATTTAACTTCCTCACCTCAGCACCATTTGAACTGATTACTCCTGTTAGTTGAGCTGGATCAACTGGGACACTGTACAAGCATGTTAGGGAAAAGCCAGTCACCACCCCAAACCTGTGATTGAAACAACGATTCACAATAATACAGACGCCTAGAATCTAAGGCCATGAACTTTTATTTTCGTCATTATCCCTTTTTTGTTTGTTTAATATACTTGAAAGAAGAGAGGGGTAGGTTGTTAGACAGGAGGGTAAAGAGTTACAAAACAATGTCCAACTGTACATAATTATATTATTGGATCAAAAACATAATCATTAAAAATAACGTACAAATTGATGGGGATCGTGCATTTAAGGCAATCACTAGTTAGCCGAGTTTGCTCAGAAACTGTATCCCTCACTCCTCTACAAAGTAACAGACGTTGGCCATTTGCACATATGGGTAGGTATGTAATGTACACGTATGTAGAGGAATGTAATGGGACACCTTGGGCTCCAAGGCTTCTGATTAGGGCTGAGTGGGGAAGATAGGTGAATGGGGTGAGGTGGTTGAACAGGGGCAGGTAGTTAATATTGCAGGACCAGGACATAGTCAGGATGAAAGGTGGGAACGTGAACCGAGCAGGTGTCCATTGCATCAACTTTCTCCTATTTCAATTGGGAGAAGAGGGGACGGGGTATGCAGGGTTATAACCAATCCCTGGTGTGTTATAACCAATCCCATGCTGCTGAAAGACCTGTTAGTAAATCACCATAGAATTAACTGTATGTCAGTAATGTAAGAGGTACATTATTCCTGATCATTACGAACTTAAACAGAGGTACAGTACTCATGACCACTATGACCAGTGGTCATGAGTACCATAAATATGAGTAATGTACATATCAATCAGAATTACAGTATTCCTGATCACTTTGACCATAATTAGAGGTGCAGTACTCATGACCACTATGACCATGACCGTAATCAGAGTTACAGTATAACTGATCACCTTGACCATAATTGGAGGTACAGTATTCCTGACCACTACGACCATGACCATAAAGCTGTTTAGGATGTATTATATACAAGTTGCTGCATTCATTTTAAAGGGAGTGGACATTATTTAGTAGAAACCATAAAACCCCTATATGGGTAGTCTACAATAAATTAATTCATCTTGAAAGATTAAAAAAAGGGGGGGGGTATAAATATTCAAATGCTTTGAAGTTTCATTACAATTAGGGAAATTTGCAGCTTTCACTACAATGAACAGAGCAATTCATGCGTTGGGATTTTTCTGAACTGGTGAGTAGTTCTGCTGTCCAAGCTGCAAATGAGAAAGAGGTCATATTCACAGAAGATGGAAAGAAACAACAGACATGTACATATCAACAAATATATATATTACACAGCCATATAGAGGTTTCTTTTCTTTGTGGGAATCTTGGTACATGGGTTTTGACTGGGACTGTTGGTTTATTAAAAAAGAAAAAGCAGTTGAACCAGAAAGTCCCTTTTGTCTGCTGGTTTAAAAAAATACATTTAAAGTAAAGTTCTCAGAGCAGAAGCCATGGTCTTCTGTTTAAAGGATCTCTGGTGGAAGTCAGTAGAGTAACAACACGACGGATCCTCCCTCTCTCTGTCTGCCATCCCGGGATTTGTTTCAGCTGATCTGAGATCAGAGGAGATACACTATCCTGGGTGTCCCATGTCCTGCATGCCCTGGTCAGAGAACAGTCCGTCACTGTCAGGTCAGCCGGTCAGCAAGTTCACAGGCCTCTGGGAAAAGGTGTGTTCCCCCCTTCAGTGCGTCTGTTCAGGTCTATGAGAGGCCTACTGAAGAGACGTGGCGTAGACACCTCTTCTGTCTGGGCGGTAGTCCTGGGGAACACTGTAAGAAAAAAAGGTACTATGTAGAACCAAAAAGGGTTCTTCGGCTGTTCCTAAATGAAACAAAAAGGGGTCTACGTTGAACCAAACCTGTTCATTTCATGACATAAGTGGGAACAGCTCAAGAACCTTCTTGAAAACCTTTTTTAAATCGTCTATGTAGCCGGGGTGTAGATTGATGGTATAGTCTGTGTGTAGACGGATGGTTTACTTGTTCCCCTGCATAGCAGAGATAAGATCTTCCAGACATTGGTGTCCTTGCTATATTTACGTGGGTGTGTGTGTGCGTGTGCATGAATGCGTGCGTGTATGTAGTATGTTTTGATTGGCCTGTCATGTGTTTTATGCTTAGTGTGTTTAGTGGGCATGTATTCCAATGAAGCGTTCTTATCCAGTGTAGAGGAGTTCCATGTTGCAGGGATCAGTCCAGTGCAATGCAGTGCAATGCAGTGCAATTCAGTGCAATGCAGTGCCAAAGTCAGTGTACATCCCCGTTGACAGGACAGAGTAAGGTCCCAAAACGCAAAACAAACACATGTGAAATCCCAGCCATGTCCGACACAAAACAGTTCTATTTCCACTCACTGTTACAACATGAGCCACAAACACGACTCGCTTCATCAAAAAATTCAAATCACTGCAGTCACAAACACAATGTCCAGGCTTCCAAACTGCCTGAAAAGAGAGAAGACAAGAGACTAGGATTAATAAGACAATGCTTGTGTGTACAAGGAGAACTTATTTTGACACCTGGTACTTTTTAGACAATGTTTCTTAAAAGTGTGGTTCTCTTACAAGTCATTTTTGTGCAGTGTAAATGCTCCAAAGGAACTTTGACCCCTCACAAGAGCCCCTAAAACAAACCCAACTGAAACCATCTCGACAGGTGGGACTGAGCACTTGGTCCAGTGTGAAAAATGGCTTTCCAGCTTCACTTAACATTACAGCAAGAACTAATCTACAGGACCAACATTTCCCCTTCTTTAGAGACCCACTTTAGGTCCAGAAACCAAATAAGATGCAGGTTGGCAGTACAATATTAAATATTTAGTTTTTTTAATGAAAGCATTATTTCATTTGTAATTATTATTATGGCACATTTATGTCTCATTTTGTGACTGAAAGCAAACCCTTAGCTATAAAAATGTAAGACGTTACTGTACAAGCCCAGCTGTCCAATAACAGGTTCTGACAGCATGTCCTGCACTGCACATTTAAACACTGAGTATAAGGAGTACATTTGGGGAAAGATTTTGGCTCCTTTCTAAACATGGCAACGTGATACAAAGATAACTTTCAAATGAACCGGCATGAGAACAGAGTCCTCATTCAAAGACAAGGGCAGTGTGAATAGATTAAAGAGGACTATACCATATGTGAAATAAACCCCAGAGACCGCAAAGGAGCCAGCAGACCAAACAAAGCATGCATGCCAAGCATGCATGTCACACACTGACCAAGGTTAACACTAAATTATGTTATTCTTCATAACTTCATAACCTCTAGGGTCATTGGTCAAAGTATTTGTTACATATAGCATGCCCTTAACAATGGAACTCAGCATGAATCACAACTATGTGAAAAGACAACTTTGGCAACATTACAAAGACGATTTTACTCTACTGACGGAGATGAAATCAGGGACAACCCACGAGAGCAGAGAAAGGGAGATCGGGAAACAAAAAGGATAACCAATGAGAGCAGAGAGAGGGAGATGGGAAACAAAAAGGATAACCAATGAGAGCAGAGAGAGGGAGATGGGAAACAAAAGGGATAACCCATGAGAGCAGAGAGAGGGAGATGGGAAACAAAAGGGATAACCCATGAGAGCAGAGAGAGGGAGATGGGAAACAAAAGGGATAACCCATGGGAGCAGAGAGAGGGAGATGGGAAACAAAAGGGATAACCCATAAGAGCAGAGAGGGAGATGGGAAACAAAAAGGACAACTCATGAGAACAGAGAGAGGGAGATGGGAAACAAAAGGGACAACCCATGAGAGCAGAGAGGAGATGGGAAACAAAAGGGATAACCCATGAGAGCAGAGAGGGAGATGGGAAACAAAAGGGATAACCCATGAGAGCAGAGAGAGGGAGATGGTAAACAAAAGGGACAACCCACGAGAGCAGAGGGAGAGAAGAAGATGGAAAACAACAGGGATAACACACAAGAGCAGAGGGAGATGGGAAACAAAAGGGATTACCCATGAGAGCAGAGAGGGAGATGGGAAACAAAAGGGATAACCCATGAGAGCAGAGAGAGGGAGATGGGAAACAAAAGGGATAACACACAAGAGCAGAGGGAGATGGGAAACATCAGAGACAACCCACGAGAAGAGAGAAAGAGAGAGAGAGAGAGAGAGAGAGAGGGGGAGATGGGAAGATTCTGTGGCTGTTGACCACACCACTCACCTCTACTGCAGGAGATGTCACAGACATCAAGGCCAAAGGATAAAGGCAAGAGAAAAGAATAAGAACAAAAACAAAAACTGCAGAGAGAAAACAAGAGAAAGAGAGAATAGAGAAAAAAATGTTAGTTTACAAGCAGAAAGAATAGACGTTTAGGAAAGTTAAAAAGGAACTGTCTCGCTATATCAGTAGGGTAAATTACAGAGAAGACTAGATCTGCTGTTAGGGTTGTCCTCTGGTGTCCAATGGAGCTTGGCTGTGACAGGACTTAAAAAAACACCATGAGTCTCCATGTTGTACAATCTGGCTCAGATACAACTTTAAGTCTGTCAGGGTAGAGGTTCTGACTCCAGGTTCTGTCCCTGCTGAACTGCACATTCCTCTCTGTCATGCAACGAAGGAGTAAGAACTACTGAGCACGCCCCATGGGGTGAGTCTGGGAGGTGAGAGGGGGAGAGAGGTCTGTCTGAAAATGGACTTTCTGCCCTTCTGGATGGGGGAATGCTTGAGTGATAACTACACATTATATTTGGTATTTTATCCCTTCAGGTAATGGATGCATCACTGGGGCTAAGACCCCAAAAGGCTACCATATCTAGTGCAGTACTTTTGACCATGCCAGGTCTGTAGGTCTGTCTTAATAGAAAATAGACAGCTTGGACACTCATTTATAGTCAGTTACCAGCTGACAGAGAGGGGAGAGATTAAACTTAGAAGGACATGAGGTCTTAACCCACACCTGCGGAGTACCAGGCTTGACTCGTTGCGGTCCCTGTCCAAAGTCCTCCTGGTTGTGTTGCAGATCAAGACGAATCCTGACGAGTTCAGCTGCCACTCTGCTGACCCCCCCCTCCCCCTGTCTGTCCCTGTCCTTGTCCATCTGGTCATGCCTCCGATCTGGACTAGGTTTAAATAGACTCTGGGCTCAGCCCACATGCGTTGAACTATTACAATTTGGACTCTTAACATGTTCACCCGGCACAGCCAGAAGAGGACTGGTCACCCCTTGGAGCCTGGTTCCTCTCTAAGTTTCTTCTTAAAATTTGGCACTCTTAGGGAGTGTTTCCTAGCCACTGAAGTTCATCACTTCTGTTGTCTGCTCCCTGGGGTTTAAGGTCGGGTGTTTTGTGAAAGCACTTTGTGACAACTGATGATGTTAAAAGGGCTTTATAAAAGACATTTGATTGACTGATTGATTGACTAACCTGTGTGACGGTAAATCACTCTGATGGCCATCTTACCTTTTCCTCCAGATCCTTAATTTGTCTCCGCTGGATGTCTGTCTTATCCTCCAGGTCTCGGATTCTCTGAAAGGATTGAAAAGCACATATTGTTGCTCCCTCAATGAATATATAAATCTATTCAACAGTAACATTGTGTGCTATAGAAACTGTGAGCCAAGCCCAGAAAAATATTTCTCTATACATGTATATTTTACAAACATTTTTGAATCAAGCATATGATGTAAATTAGCATATGGGTAAAACCTTTTTCTTTTGGATTTCCTTTTAATATCTATATGTGGCATGGTTTTTTGAAAATGTAAACCCATTACGCCAACTGGTCATGCTAACAGCTTGCCATTAAAGTAGTCTGGTAAGGGTTTAACCAGCTGGGTGTCTATTGGAGGCTGGCACACCACGCTGCTACAGCTGCCCAGTGGACCAGCTAGTTCGGTTTCAACAGTACTTCCTTGAACATTGACCTCTACTGTACCTTTAAGTAACAGCAGCGGGCGAATAATCTCCCAGACAGCTTTATTCCATTTTGATGGACAAGTTATGATTAAACAACCTTGTGTTTATTCAAGCAAACAATATTCTATGTTGTGTTAAATGTTTTAACTTGAGAGCATAAAAATCAAGCCAGTGTAAGTGGTGAGTGTCATACAAATAGTAATGGCTAGGGATCTGTCAAAGTAATGTCAGTATTTAAACAACCTTCCTTTCATTAGGGCAGGTTCAGATTAAAATCCTTCAAGTTAAATCACCACAAGGAGTCATTCTATTTATGCTGACTCGTTCTGTTTCGTTGTGGTTCTTGTGCAGTGACTGGCGGCCTTGAACCTGTTGCCACCAACATAGAATCAGGAATGCAAATCTTTGGCCTAGTTTAACCAATGGGTAGCAACAGTGCTTTTTGAAGTGTGTGGTGTAAAGGATTCAGACGGGGCTACTCACAGACCAACGGGCTGTCCTCATTGGTTGAGTCATCGCTCATGGTGAGTCATCAAAGGGAGTGTACTCCTTGACATTTCTCGGTGTCTAGCTATTTCTAGTTTTCTAGTTTTCGTCTGACCTAACGCCCGCTGGGGCCAGCCACAGGAAAGTGTTGATCTCTGCTCAGACAGGAAATGACATCACATTATGAAGTACCTGATGAGCCTGGTGGAGGAGCTCCATCCTCTCAGCCAGGACCTGACAGTCGAACTCCCTGCTCTTCCTTAGCATCTGCCTGCGTAGCTTCTCCACTGACGTCCGCAGCTCGTCCTTCTGCATGTCATTCAGTGGCTCGCCGTAGCCAATCACCTTGTCCTGCTGCAGTGCGTTGTACAGTGTCGCCTCCAGCTCCTGGATTTGCTGTGGCGGGTTCGGGGGGGGGGGGAGTGTAAATTAGACTCAATGACAAACGGAGATACCACATAGATGATAATACTGTCTAGAAGGCTGAGGCGTATGCATTCCACATACACACACTCCCTACCCTGACCTTAACCTCAGTAACTTCATGACTAAACTTAACCTAGCCTGACACTAACCCTAAACACCTGAGCCAGAAATCATACTATCTCTACCTGGAATCTGACAGAAACCCTGATGTGGGGATACATTTTTCAGTTCTTCCTCATATTTATATTTGTGAGGACATCAGGTCCCAGTTAAACATATAGACAGCAATCACGCACACATTCCTATGGCCGTGCACACGCAATCACGCACACATTCCTATGGCCGTACACACGCAATCACGCACACATTCCTATGGCCGTGCACACGCAATCACGCACACATTTTTATGGCTGTACACACGCAATCACACACACATTTCTATGGCCATACACACGCCATCACGCACACATTCCTATGGCCGTACACACGCCATCACGCACACATTTCTATGGCCTTACACACGCCATCACGCACACATTTCTATGGCCTTACACACGCCATCACGCACACATTTCTATGGCCTTACACACGCCATCACGCACACATTTCTATGGCCGTACACACGCAATCACACACACATTTCTATGGCCGTACACACGCAATCACACCCAGTAAACGGTATGGCAACATGGGCTGTGTTCAAAGTGTATGCATGTAAAGGCTCCCGTCGGGGCCAATGAAAATCTGGTGGTTTACTGAGCGGTACAGGACACTGACCATGTAGGCCTGGTCCAGGGCTGACTTCCTGTAGTCTAGCTCTTCTTCCAGATAGCCTTTCTGCTTGCAGAACATCTCCTGTTGGGGACAGCACTCTCTGGTCAGTGCTTTGATGTCAACACTGGGGCTGAAGAACTCCGTAACAACCATATCAGTCTCAAACGACACGCAATGAGTAATGACGTCTACACGCTTTAGAGCAGGGGTTCTCGACTCCTAGCCTGGGGACCCAGATTACTGCTTGTTTTCTATCCTACCTGAGAGTTAGTTGCATTCACCTGGTGTCCCAGGTGTAAATTGGTCAGTATTTACAGGGCTAGAATAAAAATCACCAGAAATTTCAGTCCCAAGGCCAGCAGTTGAGGACCACTGCTTTAGAAGAAAATTTGCTGTGTGTATATAATCCCATACATGGAATATCTATGCTAAACAGCAGGATAGAACTTTAATTTCACGATATTACGTTAACCCATGTTAGTGAAAAGTGACAGTAAGTGGCTTGAATGGGGCCCACCATCTCCATCTCCAGGTCCATCATCTTCTGGTGCAGCGCCGCCTCGGTGCCCTCTATCTGTTGTATCCACTAGGGGGAGACAAACACAACGTAAAGCACATCAGTCCCGGGTTAATAAATTAATGCCGCGTGAATGTTTTATTGCGCCACACACGAATTACTTAGAAGAGAGCCTTGGTTGGTGTTTACCTTTTCAGCAAGGGAGAGAACAGTGCTAGCTTGAATAATGGCTACTTGCTCTTCATTTCGCAAGTTCTGAAAACAGGAATGGAAAAAAAATTACAATCTCTTTTTTTTCTTCGATATCCACTAATTTGGCAATGGAAAAGTGATTGGAAAATGCTAGCAAAAATTAGCTAAATATTAATCGTAACGTAACATTGAACCTTTTTAAACACTCACCCCGTTATCCCCGAGGATGTCTAGAAGCTTGATCAGGTCTGGTATACAGACGTCCTGGAAACGATTACCACAAGCAGTCAGCTTCACATGTCACATGACATTGTTCTCATCCGAATTAAAGAAACACATTATCGTAGAAGGGTAATACCTTGACTCCTTCCTTCATGCAGTAAATCTGCAGTGCACTGACGCCCTCAGAGAATGGATGCATGCGGAGATGATTAAAAGGAGGGGACTTCCTCTCACGCTCCTACAGGAAATGAAAACCATTTATTTAAACAATACACAGCCTGATGCTGATTATTTCAGCCAGTAGTTAGGGATAAACCAGAATCCAAAAGAGCTTTGTATGATAGTTCATCCAATCTTGTACTAATACCCACATTTTTATACAGATTACAGCCTCCAATTTATACGCTATTAGTCCAATTTGCGACGTACTGCATAATTCTTATTTAGTGCGCTCTGGATCCCGGAATGCACCTTCAACCCGTTCAAAGCATTGTCAAAAGGAGTTGAATGATTGGACAAAGAGAGCCATGTTCTGCTGCTCCCTTCTCTACCCAGTAGATGGAAGCACCATCCTTTTGCAAGCGCACTGCAGTATCTGCACTGCAGCATAGAACGCACAAAGCCCTGTGTCCTGAGCCCGTCTCAGTGAAAGACTCGCAAGTGATTAGCATTTTGGCAGTCGGAGTAAGCAGTGCTGGACTGAGCGGGGCCACAGGCCTTTGGCAGAAAGGATAATGCTCTGTAAACGCAGAACAATCTTTTGCTTTTTGGGGACCAAAGATCTCCGGAATGTTTGGATATTATGGAACATTTGACCGTGTGGGGACATTTTGTCGTCGCTGTAAGGAAATAGTCTAGTTCTAGTCTTAAGAGTTTATGTTAAATGTCACAGTTAGGGCTAGGTGTAGAATAAGGACGAATGTTTGCGGAGATTATGAGTAGCCATACACTTTCATTTCAAGTTTTTGGCAAAATAAAAGAGTGTTTGAGTAAAAAGTACCAAAACTATTATTGATTGTGAATAATAATAATAATTCAATATTGAATGCAAGCCCTGATCAGCAGGAACAACAAAATTATAGCATTTCCAAGAGAAGAACCTACTCTAATTTCCGAAAAACAACATTTAAAACAGAAATTTCAACGGTTGGGCTGTAATCTAATAAAGCCTAAAATTGCATAAACCATTGTCAAGTATTTAAATGCACAATGGGCTGCGCAGTAAGATGTGCAACATCAGAAATACACTACCACCCGTTGGTCGCATGCATTATGACTTTCATATCAATACCTGTGAAGACAGTCACATGGTTCGTTGCACACTCAAGAAGTGTGAATGTCATTTGACACAAAATAAGTAACTGAGTTAAATAAAAAGTGAACCAGCTAATCTAAGCAGTTGAAATAGACATTCTGACAGATACATGACAAATAAATATCACCTACGGTTCTAAAACTCTCACCTCCAGTTCTAATACTCTCACCTCCGGTTCTAATACTCTCACCTCTCGTTCTAATACTCTCACCTCCGGTGCTAATACTCTCACCTCTCGTTCTAATTCTCTCACCTCTCGTTCAAATACTCTCACCTCTAGTTTTAATAATCTCACCTCTGGTTTTAATACTCTCACCTCTAGTTTTAATACACTTCCCTCCAGTTCTAATACTCTCACCTCCAGTTCTAATACTCTCACCTCTAGTTCTAATACTCAGACCTCTAGTTTTTATATTCTCACCTCTAGTTTTAATATTCTCACCTCTAGTTTTAATACTCTCACCTCTAGTTTTAATATTCTCACCTCTAGTTTTAATACTCTCACCTCTAGTTTTAATACTCTCACCTCCAGTCCTAATACTCTCACCTCTAGTTTTAATACTCTCACCTCTAGTTCTAATACTCTCACCTCCAGTTCTAATACTCTCACCTCTAGTTTTAATACTCTCACCTCCAGTCCTAATACTCTCACCTCTAGTTTTAATACTCTCACCTCTAGTTCTAATACTCTCACCTCCGGTTCTAATACTCTCACCTCTAGTTTTAATACTCTCACCTCCAGTCCTAATACTCTCACCTCTAGTTTTAATACTCTCACCTCTAGTTCTAATACTCTCACCTCCGGTTCTAAAACTCTCACCTCTAGTTTTAATACTCTCACCTCCAGTTCTAATACTCTCACCTCTAGTTTTAATACTCTCACCTCTAGTTCTAATACTCTCACCTCCGGTTCTAATACTCTCACCTCTAGTTTTAATACTCTCACCTCCAGTTCTAATACTCTCACCTCTAGTTTTAATACTCTCACCTCCAGTTCTAATACTCTCACCTCTAGTTTTAATACTCTCACCTCTAGTTCTAATATTCTGAATTCCAGAAGCTCATTCTGATCCTTGGAGTCCTGCAGCTCTTGTTGCTGTCGACTACATTTTGCATCCAGCTTCTCCACCTGCAGAAGACCAACAGGACAGCACAAAGGTTACAACCTTCTGGTGACATGGACTTCCATGCCCTGTACAATATTAAATGGTCTGTGGTGAATGCTCAGATCCAAAATGGCCACCATCTATCACCCTTCTCCTAAGTGGTCATTGACACAGGACTTTAGATTTGAAAGTGAGGTGTAATTCAACATTTTTATCTTGTAAGTGTTATTATAGGCAGACAGACCTTCTCCAGCAGCTCCTGATTCCGCCTCAGGAAAAGCTGCTTCTCCTCGACCCACTTGGAGTCCTAAAACAGAAGAAGAGGGTGAAAACAGGGGGCGACATTGCTACAAGCGTGTAGTCTGAATGAGTGTTGTGATCATGCCTACACATCCAACAGCCATTAAACCAGTCACTGGTATTGTACATTCCACCGGCGACACCTGTGTGCATGTGTGTTTTTAAAATCTTCCTGCACACAAGGGAAACCCTGTGTTCCTGGTCTACGCAGGGCACGGGGGAGCCCCTAGCCCGGCCAGGTGTAGTGCAGCTGGGACGCAGCAGGCGATCTATGCCAACTTTCAGTGACCATTCCGAAGCCAAGCTCATGCCATTTCCCTGTCTCCGCTTCTAATATCACCTAGTCAAAACAAGATGAATGCCCACGAAGCTGATCGGCAGTCATCAATGTTTGGAGTGTTGGTATAGCATCGAAGTTAAGGAATAGTTTTGGGATTGATGGAGAAAGATTATGGCCTGAAACTGGGACTAACTATGTAAAAAATAGAGCATTTCTTCCATTATGTTACTATTATGTTATTATGTTATGTTATTATGTTTTGATAAAGCATTGAAGATTATCACATCGTACTGTAAGCTCAACTAGCCATATTGCTATCAACATTCATTTATGAATGATGTAAGCCAATTATTTTAAGAAATGCTCCCATGGACTAACTTGAGATGTAGCAGTAGGCTACACTGATTTAGGCACATGCAACTAACCTGATGCTGGGACATTCCTCAACCCTGCTCTAAACAATGTTCATACTTTGGGAGCGTGGTCAAGTTGGGAGCGTGGTCAGGTTGGGAGCGTGGTCAGGTTGGGAGCGTGGTCAGGTTGGGAGCGTGGTCAGGTTGGGAGCGTGGTCAGGTTGGGAGCGTGGTCAGGTTGGGAGCGTGGTCAGGTTGGGAGCGTGGTCAGGTTGGGAGCGTGGTCAGTTTGGGAGCGTGGTCAAGTTGGGAGCGTGGTCAAGTTGGGAGCGTGGTCAGGTTGGGAGCGTGGTCAGTTTGGGAGCGTGGTCAAGTTGGGAGCGTGGTCAAGTTGGGAGCGTGGTCAGGTTGGGAATTCCTAAGTGTGTGTGGAGTCTGGTTGGCCGCATTGCGTTTTCCTGTAGATCAGACGGAAGGCGTGTAGTGCCTGCCTGGCCCAATTAGGTAAATGCTGTAGCTTTCCCCATCATGGATCGCATGTGTTGTCTAACCGAATTAACCGACATATGAAATACGGACATCAAGCACAAATCCAGTTCACATCGTTCTTGTCAGTTGTGGAGCAAAACAATCAATGAAATGAATTGACTTTTCCTTTCAATCCCCCAGATTAATCAGTATTGAAAGTCCAACCCTCTCGGGAGTTGTAATTACATTTTCATAAGCTGGTTGCATTCGGTACTCTGGGGGATGATTTCACCAACATTGAATAACCATTGTCCTGGACGTTTTAGTCAAGCTCAGTGTAGAAGGAGGTTGATGTTTGAGTCCAGGAGTAGGCTTCATATTTGTCTACCTTTTTCTATGGCGTCTAATGCTTCTAGAAATGACACCCTATGGTCTTTTTAGTGCATTTATTTGGACCAGACAGAGTCCTAAACCCTGGACAAAGTAGTGCACTAGATAGGGAATGAGGTGTCATTTGGGCGCATCTTGTCTTGGTATTGGTCTGTGTTAGGGATAACGTCTTTCACCTGTCCTTTATGGGCTAGCTCCTTCTCCAGGTCTTCTATCTTGGCCTTGTACCGGACCACGTCTGCTTGGAGCTGCTCCTGTGCCTAAGGGACACAACACACCCACTTCAACCGTTGGTTATGGCAATAGGCAAGGGGAGGAGTTGCTTTACAATGCATCAGCAAGCTCTACAAATTGTTCCATAATGGATTTTGTTTCGTCCCTCAGGGACAACCCTTTTGGTTTCAGTGAGAACATTTTGGTTCTGAGGAGAACACTTTTTAAGTTTTTTGCACTGGTTAGGATTTACAGAATAAAGACAGTAATCCTGCATGACCCAATCACTATTGCCCGAGAAGATAGTAAAATACACAGTAAACCATGAGGTTGATGTTTTTCTAAATATTAAAGCTGGGGGGACAATCTCAGTAATGGTAAAATACTGTCACTGTCTGATCCCATCATATATGTTTTTTGTTTTGGTGATGAAATGGATGACAGAAGCATCCAGCATCAAAGTGTAAAAGAATATGTCTTTGCATCCTATATTATTCTACTGCTCATGCAATTATATGAATAATGCCAGAAGGAGCCCTCGCCTGTGAGATATTAAACTACTTCATTTTTGTAATATTACAAACAGACATGGCAGTTTCAGCACACAGATTCCAGCTTTAATGGCAGATATATTTAACTGAACTTCCATGGCAGTGATATTCCGGTGAACTTTAACAGCAGTGATATTTTACAGAACGTAACGTCCCTGGCACAGTACCTTAGC
Source organism: Esox niger (assembly GCA_016801105.1). Taxonomy (NCBI): domain Eukaryota; kingdom Metazoa; phylum Chordata; class Actinopteri; order Esociformes; family Esocidae; genus Esox; species Esox niger. The sequence continues at coordinate 22,967 of JACXGJ010001808.1, forward strand.
TTCTATCTCAGCATCCAGAAGGCCTCCTTGGTGTTCTTGTAACAGTGCGTATGCCCTCTGTAAGGCTTGGTACTCTCTGGTCAGCTGCCTGAAGCGTAGCTCAGACTCCTCATTGGCCAGTCCCTGTGGCGACAGACAGATCCTAGGTTTACACCTCAACAGACAGAAAGGGGTATTTGCTGGTCGCTGTATAAAACACTGTTCTGTGATCCCAGTAAAACCCATTTTGGGTCCTGGTTGAACCCATTTTGGTTGCAGACTGAAACGTTATTGTTCCACATTACAAACTGTTTGGGTACCTTGTAGGACCGAAGTTCTTTCTGGAAGCCATAAGACTTCGACCAGGAACCAAAAATGTTTCATTCTGGAACCATAATTAGATCTTTTTTGACAATGGTACAGGTAAAGCCAGGAACAGGAACTGTTGTTAGTGGGGTTAGAGACAAATTGGTTCAGTCTAAAGTGAAAGGGATTGCATAGAGACTAATGCACTGCTGCAAACTGTATTGATCAAGTAACCAAATAAGGTTTCCTGGACACTCAGGGGCTGTCGATTTCCTGTGGTATGAACAGATCGCACCTCATCCAGGTCTTCATCAGGAGTAGCTGGGGTGCGGTCCATGCGAAACGAAGCCACGGAGGACGTCTCGGAGTCCATGGATTCCTCATCATATCCAAAGAAGGTGTCCACAACAATGTGCCTCTATGTAGGGAGAAAGCATAAGATGGTTTGAAATCAGATGTTTCCCAGCAGGTGACAGTGGTTTGAAATGATCTTGTTGATGCAGTTGCCATGGGAAGAACACCATTAGGACATGCTTTCCTCTACCTTGATGGGTCTGCTGCTTCGTTTATGCCTCTTCTTCCGGAGTAGTTTTTCTCTATCCTGAAGCACATTAACAGTTACAGTATTGGTCTCTGTAACTAAGAGACTCGCCAGTTGTATCTTTAATAAATACTGTAACACATTTCCAACTGTTATTGTTTGGCCCTATTCTGACTGAACAGACAAACCTTTATTTCAACAACGACCACAGACTGAGACCAGGGCCTCTTTTACAACTGCGCCCTGCATATACACGTTCACACATACACTTTAGGTTGAATTATTTAAAAGAAACAGAAAAAAACAGACAAAACAAGACGCTCAAACGCAAGACACTATACATTGCTTTAAACACTGGTGTTATTCTCTCAGTGGCCTCAGGTTTTAAAGTAGGTATTGGATTTGAGTTAAAAAGAAATACAACATAAAACAAACATGTTCTATACAGTAAAAAAATAAGTCCATATTAGGTCAAATTACATCCAGTCTGAATTGAGCCTGTGATTGGTTAAATTGTTTGTATGCATAAACAGTAAATGACTGCATGATAGAAGTGGCATAGTTGTAGAAGTAGAACTCACTCTTGTCAGCTCGTCTATAATGCTCTGCTGCTCCAGAACCTGAAGTTTGAGGAACTCAATCTCCTGGTCGTCATGTGCCTGGTCCAGATCATTCAGAGATTTACAGTTGGTCTTCTTCAGCGGAGGATGGGAGCTGATCTTCTCCTTCTAGAGAGACAGAAACAGCTGTGAGTGGAACCAGTTGATGCTGAGGCACCTCCACGTCGGTGTCTTGCTATCGGCTCATCATTAATCATGTCAGTGGTTATGGCGCCAAGGTCAGGGACCTAAGATGAATTCTTCCAAATCTACATGACTTATACAGACTCTACATGGATGAGGACTGTGGCTGTAGCCAATGTCTTGCAGACAGTATTCATGGGCTACTGAGGCTGGCTTTGCTTGTAAAGAAAACTATTATTGATATCGGTGTCACTCACCAACTCCAGGTTCTCCTTGGCCAGGACTTTGAGTTTCTCCTCCATGCGTTGCAGAGCCAGGCTAAGGTCGTCATTCCTTTTATTCAGCATCTTGTTCTTTTCCAGCATGGGCTTACACTGTTTCTCCGACTCCCGCACACGCTTCAGCTGTGAGTCCAAGAGAAATACGAAGAGAGAGAAAGGTTTGAAATCAAGAACTGAAACGGGGGGGAGTTGAGAATAGCGTTTCAGCTGGGCCAGAATGTTCACAGAGGAAAGAGGTTCTGTACAGCTGTTTTCCTGGTCACATTTATTGTATGTTTGATGAACCCAGAAGACGATGTAGGCGATGAAGCGTGAAATCTTTAGCCCAAATGATACTACTCCCTATGTGTCCTGGTGAAAAGGTGAGTACTTAGAGGGCAATACTCTGACATTTAGGGCGCACCCACAATGTGATTCATTGGTGGCCTCTCTGCTGGGCAGGGGGGGTTAAGTGTGACCAGGTCGTACCAGTTCATTTCTCTCGTCCACCAGCAGTGAGTTGCGGTCCTCCAGCTTGCGTATGGTGGCATTGAGGTCAGCCATGCGCCTTTGGTTCCTGCGCATGTCCTAGATTGTTGGAACAGATCACACTAGATTACTGGTGTCTTAATCACATTACACGAATAACCCTATGCATTACAAAACCAAATAGACTGTGAACTAAACAAATCATTTACTCAGATTTTTTATAATATCAGTGACTTTCTTTACCATCTTACAGGACAGTAGTTGTGAACTGTCCTACTATTTCACACTGAAACAACTTTTCAGAAAATTAAAAAAGGTGTCCCCTGTTGTGATTCCCAAGCAGACCAGAATATCAGATTCCATTGAAACGTAACAGAACAGACTTACAGAATAACGGTCTTATATACAATGTTCTTACCATTAATGCCATTTGTCTTATAGCTTATAGTGTGGTTAACAGGTCATTGTTTATACAGTTAGGTCCGGAAATAATTGGACCCTGACACAAGTTTGGTAATTTTGTCTGTTCACCAAAATATATTCAGGTTGCAGTTAAATAATGAAGCTTTATTTTGGTATTCTCATCCAAATTGGAGGATGGGTTTAGGAAATACAGCTATTTAATATGTAGTCCCCCCTTTTTCAAGGGTCCAAATATAATTGGACAATAGACTAAAAAGTTGTTTCATGGACAGGTGTGGGCTATTACTTTGTTATTTCTTTATCAATTAAGCAGATAAAAGATCTGAAGTTGATTCCATGTGTGTCATTAACATTTGGAAGCTGTTGCTGTGAACCCACAGCTTTCGGTCAAAGGAGCTCTCAATGCGAGTGAAACAGGCCATTCTTAGGCTGCAAAAAAAACATCCATCAAAGAGATAGCAGGAACATTAGGAGGGTTCACCACAAGGTGCAAATCATTCATAAACTTCAGGAATAGAAAGGCCAGATTAGACTTTGCCAAAAAACATCTAAACAAGCCAGTCCAGATCTGGAACAGCATTCTTTGGACAGAAGAAACTAAGATCAACCTATATCCGAATAATATGAAGAAAAAAGTATGGAGACGGCTTGGAACGGCTCAACATCTAAAGCATACCATGTCATCTGTAAAACACAGCAGCAGGATGTCTTGGTCATGCATGGCTTCCAATGGCACTGGGTCACTAATGTTTATTGATGACGTGACAGAAGATTCCGGGTGAATTCTGAACTGTTTAGGAATATATTGTCCTCTCAGATTCAGCCAAATTGATTGTACGGGGCTTCACTTTACAGATGGACAATTACCCAAACATACTTTGAAAGCAACAAAGTGAAAGCAAGAGTTTTTTAAGGCAACAAATTGGAATATTCTGCAACAGCCAAATCAATCACCTGATCTAAATGCAATTATGTATGAATTTCAGTCGCTGAGGACAAAACGTGAGGCAGAAAGACCCACAAACAAACAACAATTTAAGACAGCTGGCAAGGCCTGGCAAAACATTACAAAGGTGGAAACAGTGCTTGATGATGTCCACGTGTTCTAGACTTCAAGTCGTCATTGCTTGCAAAGGATTTTCGACAAAGGATTTTCAAATTAAAAATGTATTTATGACAGTGTTCATTTTCCCAATTACATTAGAGCCCCTAAAATAATGGTTGCAATTCCTAAACGTTTCATACGATATTTTTGTTCAATCAAAATGATGCAAATTGCATCAGTGTGCAAATATTTCCGGACCTTTACTGTGCTACTGTAGGGATGCACCAATGCCACTTTTTTCAGACCGAGTACAAATTTGAATACTTTTATTTGGGTACTTGCCAATACCGAGTACCGATACCAAGCACTCACAGCAATTACTTTTTCATTAAAAAGCAAATGTCCCCTTAAAACATGTTGTTGACCGGGTTCTGGCATTTCCACGATTCTGTCATCTTTTCACCTGGCAAGCAAGTTGGTTCTCGTCAACTATATTGAGAGCTATTGCATCAATGTCATTCACGGAAGAAAGTAAAAAGAAGCTCTCCATACCTAGCAACCAGAAACCCTAAGCTAAAATGAGCAAGCCTAAGAATAATGTCAAACTCTTGAGTATTTTTCATACTGTTATTATTCTGAACTTCATTCCCAATCGGGCATTGGTGCAGAACCGATATATGTTTGGTAATTGCAAAATGCTGTAATTGTATTTTACTAAAAAAACGAACTAATGCAGCTTTAGTAAAGCAGTATTCTCCCCTAAAAATTACTATTACCATAAAAATCTCACATGATCAACAACCAACAATCGCTGGTTATCAAGCCTCTGCTCCTAAATTTTCTTCTGCCCGCCGGCTATCTGGAAAAAAAATCTGCTTCTCCATTGTTGAGCTGTTGTAGTTCTGCACTGCTAGCTTTAGCATACTCCTTGAACACTGCACTGGGTTGTATCTAAAGATGTTATATCAAATTATGTTAAATTAGTGTTTTTCCTTCCCTCCTCTTGACAGTTCAGCAGAGCAGAGCATTGCACTCCGCTTTACTTGTGTCATTGCTGACATCTCCGTTTCCCACTCTGAGTTCTATATTCTATACTGACGCCACCAGAGGCAATACAACCCTGGAGTTTCACATAATGTTTCCATGACATGGTATCGGTGCATGGTATGGGCATATGTCTTTGAGTACGAATACGTCAGTGGCGGTGAATCCCTATACTACTGTATACAAATTCCAGGCCTATTTTACTTCTCAGACCCAAGCTACTGTATGTGAAAAGCCCTTTCTTTCAGAGTGGCTTCATTCATTCATTTCTATAATCTAAAGGCAGCGTTTGTACCATTTCCAAGTTCCCTTCAGCATTTCTATGTCGTACCGGGCTGCCACAGTGCTCTGCCCCATCGCCAGCCCGCCCGGGGATCTCTCTCTTTGGGCTGCCCAGGTTACACTCTGCCTCCTTGACCAGGAACAGCTGGTCGTCCAGGGCATCCTTCTGCATCTGTAGCTTCTGGAGCAAGCCGATGGCATTCTCCAGCTCCTTCTCTAAAGAGAAGATGGTGCGGTCTTTTGACTTGATCTCGTCCACCTGAAGGAAGAAATAGCAAACCGGAAACGTAGAGAGCTCAGTGAGAATGAGATGGACCGGAAGAGTGTACATCTGTATGAGCGTCAATCGAGCAACAGACTGGCAAAACATTATCATGTAAAAGATGGTATTATATGAAATACAGACATTTCTAAAATGTGACATTTAGTCTGTAGAGAACATGAAATATGGGTACTAAAGTCAAGATTAGGGAGCTACTCCTTTAACCATTGATACTTAATTGGTGTCTTAGATCATTAGATTAATAAGCCTTGCACAATCAATTACATGCCTAATTGGTTTCTTTGAAGTCGTAACAACTAGAGTAGCTTTGATATGAACCATGACAATGAGCTGACAAAGCGAATGATCTTATGCACTATTACGTTTAGAGTTGCTAGACCTAGCATTCTGTTTCTCATGTGGAGAACGCCTAGTTAACTACAGTTGTTGAAAAATTACCGAAGCTTGCTGACAGATGTTTCCTTCCTAACAATCTGCATGGGGCAATGAGAACTACATCCACGGGATCAAAATGTACACAATTGCTACGGTAAAATGTTCTGCATAGGAGCGCCTGCTACTTGACATGAATATAATTTAGCAAGACATGCGTGTGCAATGAAACCCTCTGCAGACCCTCAGCCAAAGTTTACCAGTCTGCGGATGTCCCTCTCACTGTCCCACTTGATCTTGGTTATCTGTTCTTGGTGCATCTGGTGCTCGGAGCGCAGATCGCCAGCCTTCATCTTGTCCGCCTGGATCATGGTGCTTAGAGCTTCGTCCGTCTGCTTCTTGGTCTGCTTAAGCTCCGAGATCTCCTGCAGCAGCTTGACCCTCTCTATGTCGAAGAAGCGCCGCGCCTCCTCCCTGGCTTCCAGGGTCAGCGCTGTGCGCACCTTCTCCCCACTACCGTCCCGCATGGCGCTCAGGGCCGCTTTGAGTCGTTGGTTCTCCTGGTCCTTGATCTTGGCCGTTCGGGCCTGCTCCTGCTCGTGCTGGCGGACCAGGTTCTCTCTTAGCGCCTGAAGCTCCTTCTGCTTCTCCTCGTGCCATTTGGCCCTCTGTTCCGTCAGTGTGGCCGTGTGCCGGTGCTGCTCCTGTTCCCGGATCCGCTTGCACTCTTGGACCTTTTCCCGCTCCAACTTACTCACCTATCCCCCAGGGGGACAGGATTCAGGGAGACAGGAAGAGGAGAGAATTGGGTTACAATCCAAAAGACCAGAGAATCTCAGCAAGTCCAGAGTAAATTCTCTTGATCTCAAACTATTTAGGGGAAACAGTATAATACTAAAACAGCCAACCAGGGTAAAAGGTGATGATTTTGATTACGTCTTTCTAAAATGTTACAACTTTTATAATATTTGACAAGCTAAGAATGCTTTGCAATTTAGTGGTCCACCATTGCATTTGGAACCTACCTTGCATTTCTCTTGATGCAGTTCTATTTGAATGTCTGTCAGTTTGGACCGGAGATCTTCGTTAGCTGCCTGTAGAGCAGAGATGAGCGCTTCAGGCTTCTCACCCTTGGTACGCCCCTTCTTCGCCATTGAGTCAAATACTAAAGCTCCAATGCTTTCATTGAGTCTTCATGGAAATGAATGGATGCCCTCCCGAGATTTCCAGTTTTTCCTCTTCCTCATTATCTTAGTAGACAGAAGAGCTGTGTGTGGCGAGGAATAAAAAATGTATGACATTGAAGGACCATGAAGCTCATCTCATATCAAGAAAGTCCAGCATTACATTAAAGCCTGACCATGTTCCTACATTACATTTCCATCACACAATACGTACAATCTTAGAGATACAGATAGAATAGATCACCTAAACCTTTACATTAGTTGGTTGTTAAAGTTGATACAGTATATGAGGCAGTTAATTGCATGGTGCTAGCAAGCCAATGTTGCCACCAGCCATCGGTAGTGAGTAGCTTTTGAGATACATAGGTCATATAGTGGGTAAACATGGGTCAGGTTTTCGTCCTCACTGTGGCTGATGACAGAAAGGACATAGTGTACGCCAGAGCCTCGCTTCACTGTGAAAAGATCCATTACATGAACATCAAATAAGGGGTAACACTGAACTATCATGTTGGCTGATGAGACAGGGGATGTTGGTGGTGGTTGGTTGAGCAGCGAGTGGGGACGGGAGGGAGTTGTACACATTGTTCGGCCTGTAGGGCGGCATGTTGCTGTGTACTTGCATGAGGCGACATGACAGTGGTCTGAAATGACTGGCCGAGACAAAACAGTTACGAAGGGAGTGTCTGGAGAAGGGAGGCCGCTGTGAGCACTCGCTGACAGAATGTCCAGGCGTATCCCGGCAACATGCTTGTGAACAGCAGCAATGTCCTACGCAAATCAAGCCAGCGAGAAGAGATGGAGGAGACTTCCCCACGTCAGGGAGAAAATTACAGACTAGTCTCTGACTCACTGCTATTAAGGCAGCAGTGTAATCGTTTAAAGGAGACTCTCCTTAGGCAGTTTTTTTTAGGTTTACTTCGTTGACAGACATGATAGAAATAGCGCAGTGCAGAGATGAAGAGGACAAGAGACACAGGGATTGAACACCAGGCTCTGGCTTCCCATATGGAAACTCTCTTAAAATAGCCAATCACTGTGCTGTAATTTCAACCATGGTTGACCTTGCCACAAGCCCAATGTATAATATGGTCATAAATCAGAAGCAGGGGACAAAACGATAAAAGGATTACTGATGAACATTCTCCATATATTTTCCTCTCCTGCTTTTCAGTCTACTCATGCCTGGTGCCCATGGCTGATGTCAAAGAGAGCGTGGCTACTTCTAGCTAAAAAGCGCAAGAATATCACCGCAAAACTGTGCTCTATAGTATTTATACCTTTTCTAATAGCAAGTACATCTGGTATTGCTCTTTTGGGTCTGGACAGTTTGATGCTAAAAGAAAATGGATGACATGACCAGACTCTCAATAGTTCATGCCACATTGGAATGACAAAAGGGATGTGACCAAATGAAAGTCATCCTAAGTTATTTCTTCCGAAAACATTGGAATTTGAGAATGTAAGGGGTTGCCTCCACACTGTTCAGTGGGATGTGGTCTGCTGTGATCTGCAAGCACCAATGCATTTTAGATGGATTCAAGTCACTGCACTGGAACGAAAACACTTCGGGGAGGGAAAAGGACCACGTTTTCAGACAGTGATGCCTAAACAGACTTACTCTACCTGAGAAACGAATGAAGTGCAAAGGAACCTCAGGACAATGTGTCTCATCCAGTGTGCAAGACCTGCACATCCAAGACCTTACTTTCAGTGTAAGACCAATGAGTACTGGCATTGGTTAGTTACATGAACAGTGATATCCAAGATCAGGGATCAGAAGTCAAAGGACTCTTCTGTACTCGTGAATAAATAGGCAGAAATTCACCACAGAAGCTAATTATAGAAGCTAATGACAAATGGCTTGCTTATTTTGTTCAATTTACCATAAGGGTGTAAACTCAGAAGCGCAAAAATATTTGCACTGAGGTATTAAGTCCTGGATGCAAAATGTTGTACCTAAATGAGGTTCCAAAACAATGACCAAACAATGCGTTAATAACCACATGCTATTATCCCTTGCATCGGCACACTGTGTCAAATCACTAGTGCTTTTGAATACTTCATCATTCCCATAACCAATTGCGGCACTCGTCATCACCATGGTATTTCGACAACCTTTCACAACAGTCACTCAGGCTTCAAGTGGCAAATAAAATCTTGCCATAGCCACCACAAATGTGTGCTCCCGAATGTCCCAAAGCCCATCCTTCTTCTCTGGCACTTCTTAAAGCCCCCATTCGTGTCGTTACGCCTGTTGAGATGTGAGGGCCAGGCTTTGAAGGCTGCATCAGGAGGGCATGCTGCTGTCGGAGGGAGGCACCAGCAGCAGAGAAGCAAGTCGGAGACAGACGCTTCACCCAATCCTGTCCTCCTCTTCTGCCTCGCCCTTCCTCAAACAGCCTGATTAACCCTTGCAGCGGTGTGGTGAGTTTTCCAGGGCAGTCTTTGATAAGGACAGCTCATTAGGATTGTCAGGGAGGATACACAGAAGGGGGCACATTCTTCACAGTGGACAGGAACACCAGGCCCGTCTCTGGAGGAATTAACAACTGTTGTTTACCAATATGTCTGTCTCACCTTTACTCAAAAGCCGCTTTAGCTACGTTTCCGTAGTCTTCTGAACATGTGCGAGAATAAGCTCTGCGCGTGCCTTTGTTTATAGATTCTTCATGTGTCACCCTCACTGTTTTACTTTTCTTACGGATCTGCTTTAAGTTTCTCTCTTTACTAATAATTTGAGTAGCCTTTGTCTTGGCTTCATTTCTGGTCAGCAGAATGAAAATCCCAAACAAAAAAATAACAAAACTGGACACTGTCTATAGAACAGTCTAGAAAACAGTATAGTACAACAGTACTGTGTTCCTGTTATGCCACTGTGACAATGGTGTTATTGCTGACAACATTTGTTCAACATAATTAGTTTGACATTAAAATATTCTGTAGTTTGGACAACATCCAGGCTCCCAATATACAATTAGGTCCAGAAATATTTGGACATTCGACACAATTTTCAAAGCTCCGTACAACAGAGGTGCAATTGAAATGAAAACAACGGAGGTGCAATTGAAATGCAGACCTTCAGCTTTAATTCCAAAGGCTGAACAAAAACATTGTATGAAATGTTTAGGAATTGCAATTACTTTCATACACAGTACCCTTATTTCAGGGGCTAAAATGTAATTAGACAAATTAACTCAATCAAAATTAAAATGTTTCTTTTTAATACTTTGTCAAAAAATCTTTGTAGGCAATGACCTCTAGATGTCCAAAACGCATGGACATCCCCAAACGCTGGGTTTCCTCCTTTCTGATGCTTTGCAGGCCTTTTGCTGCGGCGTTCTTCAGTTGTTGTTTGTTCGTTGGTCTTTCTGCCCTAAGCAAATGAAATGGCGGTGACTGACCCGGCCATTGCAGAATCTGTCCACAGAATGTTGTTACCGAACTGAGATGGATTATGTAGTTTTTTTTGTAAAGTCTAGTCTGGCCTTTTTATTCTTGAGGCTTGTGAATGGTTTGCACCTTGTGTTGAACCCTCTGTATTTGCTCTTGTGAAGTCTTCTCTTTATGGTAGACTTGGATAATGATATGCCTACCTCCTGGAGAGAGTTCTTCACTTGGCTGGATGTTGTGAAGGGGTTTTTCTTTACCATGGAGAAGATACTATGATCCATCCACCACTGTTGTCTTCTGTGGACATCCAGGCCCTTTTGTGTAGCAGAGCTCACAAGTGTGTTCTTTTTTTCTCAGAATATACCAAACTGTTGATTTGGCCACTCCTGATGGTCCTGCTATCTCTCTGGAGGATTTCTTTTGCAGCCTAAGAAAGGCCTGCTTCACTGTTTCATGTGAATGCCACACCTGGAATCAACTCCAGATCTTTAATCTGCTTAATTGATGAAGAAATAACAAAGGAATAGCCCACACCTGTCCCTGAAACTGCTTTTGAGTCAATTGTCCAATTACCTTTGGTCCCTGTTAAAAGAGGGGGCTACATATTAAAGAACGTCATTCCAAAACCCATCCTTCAATTTGTTTGTGAATAGCATCAAATTACAGCTGAGAGACTACACTTATTCAAGCCCATATTTGTTGTTTACCAGTAATTTTGATATATTTTGGTGAACAGCCAAAGAAATAAAACCTGTGTCAGGGTCCAATTATTTCCAGACCTAACCGTGGGTTTATGAATCATTTGGTAGCATTGACTCAGCACTCCCCCCGCCCAGCCTTCCCTCCCCATCTTAGAAACCCGGTAGCGTGGAGTATAAACCAGCCTTAATATTTAATCTAAGAGGAGGAGTTAAGGCACAAGAGCTGTCACACACATTATTCACAGCAGGAACCTTAACCACCGCTAAATGCCCTGCAGTAGCCACACACTGCACTAATAAAACGGGACCACAAGGCTTTGCACTACTGGGTGTCAAATATTACTGAGATTAAGGACTTCAAACATCCAGTCTGGTGTACAGACCCCATGGATGCTCCAGTCTACAACATTCTGCATTGTGTTAGGAAGTATTTTTTAACTCAGTCCAAAAGAGTAGGAAATTTATGTAATTGTTGTCTAAAAGTTCAACTTGGTCTAGATTGCACAAAATCCATTGCTTCGAACTGTACTTCTCAATCTGAAGTGACTGCGTGATAAATGCTGATTCACGACCAGTGTTTTAGGGACTAATTTAACAAAATATAAGTAATCTAAACACTAGTGAAAATGTGAGGAGAGAGGTGTGTTTATCTCAGTATTTAACATATCCCAAGTTATTTTTATCCAAGTTATTATGAATATTAGACATTTAAAACCAGTGTTTGACTATTTGTTTTTCCCATTATAACCAGGCTGATCGTGTGCAGGGTCATTATGTTTAGGTCATTTCCAGCAGAATCACTACAGTTCTAGGACGTAAATGTATGTTTATAGAAACCAATTATATAAAAAAAATTAACCTAATGCCATCTGTAATACTTAAACAGGCTGGCCCCCTGTCCTAAAAGTCTTAAAATGTCTTAAATACGCTTTTACTAATAAAAGGCTTTAAAAAGTATAAAATTGTCTTAAATTCAGATTGGGTGGGTCTTAAATGTTTTCTTGTCATGTCACAGTGAGAATTTCTGTAATCTGCCAGACCGAATAATTATTATTTCAGAGATACGCTGCTTCGTTAAACCCTATAGGCCTGGGTCTATGCGTTAAACTAAGGCCTTGCTAGCCAGCCTGCTAGCTATTTAATTAATGGAAATGGGAAAACGCAAGTTTTACAAATGGCTTGAGAATGGTGATTTCTTGTGATGGTTAAAGTCGGTTCCCGGAAATGCTTCTGAATCAAACTGCGCTGTATGACGAAGGTATTTGAACTTGGGACAATGGAGATACATATGCCCATTCCTGCTCCACCATTTCCACCGCTAGCAAGGATGTTACCATGGATGTTCTGACCTCCGAACCTGAACTCCGAACAACATGCGGCTCTACACCAACACTCAGCAAAGAGGTGATTTGTGTAAACGTACTTTGGTTTGGTTTGCACACAACTCTGTCATTTTTTATTTCTGGATTATGGTCCACTGATATTAAATGTTCTGAGAATATTGTATTAATACATCTCATTTAGGACAGCAATTATATATATATATTTTGTCTCACATTAAACACATTAGGATAATGTTCTTAATGACAACCAATTTGTCATTTTACATTACTGTTCATTTTAAACTGACATCAATGTGTTTACTTGGAAAGAGTATATTAACACTTTCTGGTATGTATTTCCATCGCAAGTTGACTTAAATGACATTTAAAGGGGTATTAAAAAGGTCTTAAAAAGTCTTAAATTTAACTTGTTTATGCCTTGTAGACACCCTATTAAAGAGAATGTATTTTTCATACATCTTCACTTTTGGGAACTTAAATCATTTCTGTTTCATAATGTGACTTTTGCCCTGTACTGTAATTAACCTGGGAGGAAACAGGCTATGTTGGTGGATATGTATCATCTTCAACCAAACATGTTGTGCACCCACATCATTTATCAACTTCATTTTTAGCTACGGTTGTAAGTCAACTTTTCCCCTGTACCAGAGACAAAATAAAGCAAAATAAAGGATCAATGTGACCATATAAATCCCCAGGACTGGGCTATATGTGAATAAGGCTGGGTGTGGGGGACTGTGGGTCCTAGCCATGCACTGCCAAATGACACAGACTGTCTCTCCCGTTACAACACAGTAGACACGGGTTCTAAGGCTGTATTAACCCAGAAAAAAACGATGCTACAGGGACATCGCAGTAGCCTATAGAACCCGGGGGCGGGGCTATCAATGTGTATGCTACAAATAAATCAGATTACTTTCCTGTTTCAGGGCTGGTGCTGTGGCATAATCCCATGATATTTCATTCTTATAGACAAAACATATGGACAAGTTATTTTGTCTCCCTCCTGATGTGTGTACTTGTTTATTTCCCCCATCTGATGTGAATGGAACGGGTCTAAAAAATACAGAGGGAAATCCCCATGGTTACCCATGCCTCCACCAATCACAGGGTTTTACATTAGCAGGAATAAGGAAAGCGGTTGTTATGTAGATACCGCTGGCCCTCGGTATGACACTTGTACACCAACCACTAGTATCACTTCCTGTCAGGTGACTCGGAGGATGTGTGGACATCCTTGTCTGCTGATTTGACCTTGTATTAACATGTCGTTGTTGTTGGAGAAATTCAGCCTGTGACTGGAATGGCTACAAAGTAGTTGTAGTTTTTACAGTGTAGTAACTACACAGGCAACTCAAGGTTGCTTGTTAAGTGGATTCGGTCAAGGAATGTGATGTCTTGAATGGCCTGGAACTCAGTATTCTCTTATGTTTACTATAATCTCTTTCAATTGGAGTCATTATCTGACAGTAATCCTAAACAACACAGACGTGATGCTTTAAGGACACACTGCCTCTAATGACCATAAAGGAGGAGCCACTCCATATGTTCCTCCCATCTATGTATCGTCGCCCTGGCATTTTACTCCAGAGTGCGGGAACTCCAAAACCAAAGGCAAGTGAAGCAGATGAAAACAGTGAGACAATGCAGAGTGCATTGTGGTTTCCGCAGTCAGAATGACCCTGTTCCACTCTCTGATGTATGGCACCGGTCTGACCAGTAGGCTATGAGACAATACACCCTGGCATCATGACCCACTTCACTCTCTCCATCAAGACCTCAAATACGTGTGTGCAACTGGACTCTACAGACCGTCCCAGTCTGAAGCCAGCTCTGGCGTTTACACTCTATTTTACTAACTGTTGTTCATGTAGTCAGTGCGTTACATCGCATGGGATGCTAATGTCATATTTGTTTACGATTAATTGCTGCACACCATAGCTGTTTGATTCCACTTCCTTTGTGATAATAATCAGTAAATGCTTCTACTCCCCACAGCATGGCCATTTACCTAATATGGACTATGTCCGTACATCAATTCAAAAAGGTTTGGCACATGTAATTTTTTGCTAATAACAAATACTCTGTTGTCATTTTGCCATTACCAATGGCAGGAGATGAGATATGATCCATAGTACATACAGTATATACTATAGAACAACCTTCAACTCACATGCAGTACATTGTATGCATGTTTGTATCTAGGTATATAAGTATGTGTGTTTATTTGTATGTTTATATCATGTATGGGTGAGTATGTATGCAGTTCATATGTATGCAGGATTACATTCCTGCTAGTTCAGCAAGGCTTACTGTATTTCCCAATTAATAACTTTTTAAAAGTGTATGCAGCTGCTGGAATGTAATTCCTGATGCCAGACATAGACAGATTGGATTTGACTTCCCTACTAATAGTCTATGTCCTTTCATTCCCAGACCGACGGACAGACATGCAGGGAGGGAAAATGAAATGTTCGGACCCACTTCTTTAGAGAATCCAGGGTTATGCAATCTCTGCAGATGATGCAGTTGGGTCCAAAATGACAATGGCACCCTATTTCTTGGTTGCCTGATGAATCTAACCTATATGATTGGCTGCTCGATGTACATCCTTCTGTCCGAGACTGCCACTGTTGTTGTCATTTGTGCAGAATGGTGTTGTAGAAAATAGAGGCATCTGCTACTGGTTAATCTCTAACTGGAGTTTCAAAGTCAATGACACATTATCAATACGCACCTTGAACCCGCTTTGTTCTGGCTTAGGCTAAACCCAACGGGTTCGTGAGACCAATCAGAACAGTTGTACTGTTTTACGTTTGAGAGGTTCTCAGGTCCAGAATCATTGCTGAGCAAGGAAGTAAGGTCCATGGGTGTGACGTAGTGTTTAGCTGCAGTAAGGAGTTTGGGTAGCAATGCCAGTTCCCAAACTAGTGCATAATATATATAGACTAGAGTCATTTGGGATGCTGTCTGGCTGGCCCAGGGGATCTACAGACTAATCATTTTGCCAAGCAGCAAATATTATCCTACCGGTCTGATTATTTGGCATGCACAGCACTTGCCATTCAGTCATAACCCCCCCCCCTCCTCCCCACCTATGCAAAATGCTCTATTAGTAAACAAAGAGATCGTCAAATGTGATCTCTGATCATTGGCTTTAGCGGCATTGGCTTAAATTCTCTGGCCTTTTTATGTCGACTTAAAATGGTGGTCACTCTGATGTTGTGTCTACAGAGAACGGATATGACTGAAGTATAGTGCCCACATTTAGGTTGTACTATCAATACTGTCTTCCCCTGGCACTGACATTGTTAGTATTCATTGTATTTACTGTACCATTTCCATTGGTCCATTTCAGGACAATATTAACTATTAGGGTCAAAGTAACTACTAAGTTCATATTAAATATTAAATACTCTGTCTGACAGGGCAACAATAGGAAGGCCTTGGCTTCACTGGGCCTGTCTTAACATCTCATGCCTGGCATACCAGCCAGCCACAACAGAGTGACCATGACATCCAAAAGATACAAATTATTATACTCATGGTCAGGCATTAGGGCAATACATGAAGCTTTGATACAGTGTTATGTACACAGTATTGGAATTATAGTTTTTGAACAGTAGGCCTGTCTCTACAGCCTAATTGTCCTAACTTGTCATGCAAGTGTCCGTACATAGTTGTCATTCTGTCTAAATTATGATTCATTCTGATTAAGCAAGAAAAAGGCTAACTTTTCATTTTGTGACTAAACTGATGTTAGTGTTTTTATGGGAAGCAACTGTTCTGGTTACTATTCGTCATTACGTTCAAAGGTAATATTGTCGTCCTTGACTTAAACATCTAAAAAAACAATATGCATTCCAGATGGGACAGGTGAATAACCTAAACAACAGCCCTGACACTATGCTTTTGCTAGAAAAAAAGAGAAATGCACAGCTGATTTACCCACGGCACCGACAACTGATGGGATTTACCCAACATGTGTCCGTTTGAAGATATCGGTTTCAGTACCTAGTAGAGAAACAGATGTTGGCAGCGCATCGTATAAATTCATCGCTTAAAATGGCCATGGACATAACATGCCTTGGCTTTAGCAGCCAGCATCAGCATTCTTCGTCATCTTTAACGGGAATAGGCTATGCGTCCAAATCAGCAGGCCAAGATCGCTAATTCGGACAGATACAGCCCGTTTATAATACTTAACAATTGTACTGGACAATAACAGTGAAAAGCATAAGATGATACTTACATTGATGTAGTACAATATCCTGACATTAGCGTGATAATAACGACAGTAATAAAACGCTTGGTCTCTTCCTGAGAATTCCAACCAACCAGCTACAAAAGCACAAGTGTCCTATATGTTATTTTGCAGGTAGGATATTTAAAATAACAACACATCATTTAACTAGAAAATAAATATTCTTACCGTGTAATTAATCTCCACAATGTATTATGGCCTAAGGTTCCTAAAATCGTATCCATGGACCTTGGTTTTTTTCTCCGCTACAGCTCAGCATCAGCAGCCGTACAATGCCTCGACAGCGATGATGCTGCTAGACCCCGCCCTCCTTCTCGTGCAGCCAGAATGAGCTCACCGACTTCAACAACCGGAGTTCCAGTCTGCAACTCCACCATTTCTGTGCAGCCGTTTTGTGAGCTATCAACTATAACCCGAAGAAAACGCGTTTAAAAATGTCTTCGTTTTGCCTGCTTTCTATATTACAGTGTGTTGAGACAAATAATGTATGACAGGCAGCGGAGGCCGCCATCACCGTTGGTTGTAGATGGGGGTGTAATTTAGGCCATTTTATTAACGTTGAAGACAGCCTTCCGCTCAGTGCATAGCCTCATTGGCAACACTATCAGAATATCCTACCGGTACAAAATAGCAAAAATAAAAAATGACAGTTCGTATTTTTAAGAATAACAATATTTACAAAGGCAAGAAGTAAGCTTAAAAACATAGTTAAAGTCTAAATCAATCAGTATGAGGATATGAATTGATTAGCAACCCAACAGTTCAGCTGACCACGAAACACTGCCATCCCGTGGTAGCTAGTTGAACAGCTGATATAACTCCTACAGTTAGACGTGTATGCTGTGTTATATTGGAACGACAAAGGTTGCACAATTATCAGCCTAACATGCTCCAGTGTTTATTGTCTGACCTTCATCAAATAATTTCCAGCATATTTTAATTAGGTAAAAACACTCATTGACATTGTGGATGTTGCTACCAGGGCCTTTGCATTAACACAGAAGTAATAACAGCATAGTAAATGTCTGGTCTGTGATATGTGATGAGTGTGTAAAGACTTGATGGAGGTCTTGGAAGGCAGCATGTGAAGACTTGATGGAGGTCTTGGAAGGCAGCATGTGTAAAGACTTGATGGAGGTCTTGTAAGGCAGCATGTGAAGACTTGATGGAGGTCTTGGAAGGCAGCATGTGAAGACCTGATGGAGGTCTTGGAAAGCAGCGTGTGAAGACTTGATGGAGGTCTTGGAAGGCAGCATGTGAAGACTTGATGAAGGTCTTGGAAAGCAGCGTGTGAAGACTTGATAACGTTTCATATAATCTTGATTATTATACAATCTCAAATATAATAATATTTTTTAAACTGCTTTTATACTGTGATCCCCATTACATTTTTTGTGTTACACATTTGAGTCTGATTACAGAATACAGTTACTTCAAACTCATCATGCTTGCTGGAAGTTTTATTTACGTAATTAATAAAAATGTGAACAATACACTTGTACTGGGCTGGATTTACGACACCGGATCTTCACTTGTGTGTAGAACATACACTATGCCATATACTTACTTTATGTTCAATCGACCTAAGCCTGAAATCCATAATTTCAGTGTTTTCACTTCTCTGTAGTTTTGATGCTGTGTGTTTGGTTGTGATAGGTTAGAGATTGGGAGGATTTGGGGGAAATTTGAAGGATTTGGTGGAGCTTTCAATATGTTTATAATAATTGAAGAAGTTCTTCTTTAACTTTTTAACACAAATGTTTACTGTTTTCTAACAACTTTTTTGTTATTATGTTACCATACAAGGAGTATTGCAAAATACATTGATTACTTCGTACAAGCCTTGTTCATACACTATAAATGTGTATGACCTTTTCACTAACTGACCTTTGTCATACTGACCTTTGCACTAACTCTGCCTAACATAATAACATGCGGTGGTACAGGGAGTATTAGGGGGTTATGTTAAAAAGTAGAATTTTTCGGTGCCTGTGAGGGTGATGAAGGCACCAAATCAACATATCTGCCATAGACTTGTGCATGGACTTCACCAAGCAGAATCACAGAACCAACATGGCTTCAAGACAGGACACCACGCACCCTATTATGGAGTTTTGCCAGTAAGCTGCTCAGGCACAACAATCCCCCAAACCCAATTCCCAACCCTTCTTAGGTTGGGATCCATTCAAACATTTCTTATCATACCAGTCTATGAGAATTTGACCATTGGAAAAATATCTACTGCATAAATATTGTAATGTGAGTTTGATTTAATTCAGTCTTTACTCGCCCCCCCTCTGCATAGCTCTTTCCCTCTTTCTTTTTCTCTTCATTTTTCTTGGTCTTGTAGACACAGAGTCCTGACAATCTCCAGTGGAATCGATGAAATAGGCAGCATCCAATGGGAGCTGGCCCTGTGTCTTCTGACCTGGTTAATCTCTGACTTCTGTATTTGAAAGGGAATTAAGTCCACAGGCAAAGGGAAAACCAAAAGAAAATAATGTACATTCTCAGTCTCTCTTCACATGAATACCCCTTTGATTCACAAACTACTGCTACGGCAACAGGCAAACATGACGATGCCAAGCTTTGTAAAATATTGATATGTTGTTCATTTTAAAGATGTGCAGTATAAACAAAAGAAGCAGAAACAACAATAGCAACTGACGTCCTTATCTCTAGCTTTGTGTTGCTCTGCTTATGAGTCACTGATTGAACTGTATAACCTCAATGTTGAAGACTCAGACATTATTGTGCCTTTTTCCTCAGGAAAGTTTTTGTGTTTCTCTTCTTCCATTTCAATATGGAAGTCTGTAACCCTCGGCTTTATCTGTGGTAGTTACTGTTCAGCTGTTGTCCTGTACGTTATGACCTGTTCTCACCTGACACGCCTCATGGTTGTTTCTGTTCCCCAGGGACTGTGTTTGTCTATGTCTGCAGAGCAGTGACCCCAGCATAGTGTTAGGCTTGGCAAAGTGGGCTCAGGAAAGGGACGTTTGGGGTCTCCTGCTGGAGCAGCTGCCCCCACGACCCGATATCGGATAAGTGGATGAAGATGAGGAAGTGTGGCGGCAACACACTGATCAGATCCATTCTACAGGAGGACATGCAGCCCAGACGATGACACCAGTACAGATGAATATGGATGAACGGGGAACCACAGCAGAGAGAGTAGCTACACAGGTAACGCCTGTAATGGGAGGCCAGGAGGTTATGGAGGGAGGCAGTGTACGGTAAAAGAGTCCCAGAACAAGGACTCGCCAGAGATTGTTAATCAGCTGATTGTCAAACACCACTGCCCTCCAAGTGATACCCAGACAGACTGCGCAAACCACCAGCAGAAAGACTGAACTTAGATTGTATAAAGGAGGAGTGTTATGTGCTAGGCTCCAATGTCATGTGTCAATTTAAACTATGGTGGCTGCTTGTCCTGTGCTGTTGGCTGTGTTCTGATTAAAGAGATGTTCCGAACCTAAAATGGCGTTATTATACAATTAGCTAATGAGATAAAACACTACAGTCCTTTTGGAAAAATCACTGTTGATTGATAGGGGACACAGATTTCGGTGGTTGGTGTCTCCCAGGATCTGTGCCCCCCATGCATTGTTCTTCTACAGATCCTGTGTCCTCTATGTCCTCCATATATACGACCTAATTATACGACAGATTTTTCTGTCGTCCCATCAGACCTTGCTACCTTACAAGCTCATGACAGGGAAGACAGCCTAGGGATCTCGTTCATGGGTGATTGTTAATATTTATTTTAGTTACGCATTTCAGTAGTCAGACAAATAAGTCCGAAAATTATCGCTGGACTTACCACCAGATTATACAGTGGTGACATTTGGTTTTCTGACTAACTACAAAATGATTTATTTAGCATTTCTACACAATCTATTCATCTGCAGTTATTTCACGTGTGAACAAAAATCCTTCGACTTGTTGGCAATGATTGCTTCCTATCATTAACCTTGTCAGCAGAGTCTGAGTACACCTGAATTGAGTTTGGTACTAAAAAAATGATTTATTGTTGTTGATGTATTTTAAAATGAAGTTGAAATGTACATGGTACGAATTTAGTTGATTTTGAATGCATTCATTTAAATATAAGATCCAATGCTTTACAGTTCAGAAGTTCTGTGGTAAAATGTAGCTGTCTAAAACTTTGAGAATTAAGACATTGAACTGTGAATTTCAGAAGAATCTGGGTAATGTAGGTGTTCCAAAACATTAGATGGAAAGTGTATAATATGCTATTTATACACTAATAAATCTTTACCGTCTTCCGTGTTGCGCAGGAACCTACAATTCTGAATTGCTTTGTGTGGTTTGCCTTGTGTATCCTGAGCACAACTAATGAAAACGTAACACTTTAATCTGATAAACGTTAGTTGTATTGAATTTTTTCCAAAATCCTAAAATTGACATACTGAAAGTGGTGGTAATGAAGGTCTGACATCCAATGTTATATTTGCAATCAACTAAACTGGAGTCATTACAATTGCTTGGTAATTAGATAGTTAGATAGTAGTTTAGATAGTTGAACTAGGATCAAAAACATTCATCCCCACAATGCAATTGTGTTGAGGACAGTGTATCTGTCACTGTCTGACATGCATCTCTACATCAACTCAAAATGTTACTACACAAAGTTTAAAATCTTGTCCTTCACCATTTTATATGCAAGCATTGATTGTAATGTACTCTTTTCTGATCAATAACACATCTGCCTAAATTAAAGTATTCATAGATTTCATGTCTGAGTGCTTTGTTGCTTCTAACATATTACAGACACAGTAGCCATATTCCTGACCAGACATTGAACAGGGTAAATTACTTCAAACAGGCTAAATACTGTAAAAGTGTCCAATGCAGCATTTTCCATTTAAGATATATACAATAAAAACCCTTAACATCAGTAAAAATAACAGTTAAATTAAACAATATTAAATCAGAATTCAATTAAAGACTTTGTGAATCGAAATCAATTTGGGAGATTATATTTAGTAGAAAACAACGATGCCATTATCAATATATTATCAAATGTACTTTGACAGATGGCAATGATGTCATTAGCTAGCAAATTTGGTCAAAAATAATTTGGGATGCTAACGTTAGCTATCGCTCAAATTCCGTGGTTTCCCCAAAATATTTACTCTCTCGTTAATACGGCATCTAACATTAATTGGATTGTATAAAAATGTTGATAAAAGGTTAGGTTACTTGTTTTAGAGGTATGGTGTTTTAAGCCTTAGAAATTCACTTTATACCAAATTTCCATCAGCATGCTTTGCGGAAACAATAAGTAGAATTCTCAGGTGCTCATCACAACCTTAACAAGAATGTTCAGAACAGTGTTGTAAAAACTTGTGAAAGATATGACAGTAATGAATTTTATCTTAAACATGAGGCTTAAAGGCCTATACCACAACACTCAGATTTACATAGAAAACACTGAACGAACCTTTAACAACAGGCATCTCAATGTTTTTTGGGAATCGCCTGTCGTCTTTCCTCTTTCTCCTTCATTATTTGTCGCTCCTTTGGAAGTATATCTTCTCCTCTTGCAATCTTGTCCAGAATCTCAGACTCTTCCTTCATTTTTTTCAACCCTACAATCCGATCCTCAAAGCCAGGTGTGCGTTGTTCCTCCTCTGTGTGAATGAGTATTTCAATGTACTCCATAGCGGAAAGAGAGCTTGGATTTAATGCAATCTCGTCAAGCTTTTTTAGACAGTCAGAAGACTGTTTGATCAAAATCATCAGTGTGTCTTCGATCGATTGGAACTCAACATCCAGCTTATCCAGAATGTCCTTGGTTGACATAAACTTGCCATATGCCTTCATGAAGTTGTCCTTTAGTTCTTGAACAGTCTTTTTCTCTGTCTTTGTTTCATATGTCAATACAGCTTTTTCTCTGTCGTGATCATTGAAAGAGCATTTGTCCGGACATACAACGCAGTTGCCCTCGTCATTCATCACCGCACAACTTCTAATGTCATCTTCGTTTGGGAGAAAACAAGAGGTGTGGCACGTGAAATTGCATACTTTGCAGTTTGTAGCAAAGCCTTCTGATAATTTGCTTCTTTTTACCTTCAGTACTTCTATCTCTGTTTCAAAGGTTTCGTTCTGTTTCATGTTTTCTTGCTCATTCTCAAGACAGGCTTTCAAGCTTTTAATTTCACTTAGCTTCGACAGACCAGCAGTGATCTGTGGGGTAAGCCGTGTCATGGTCTTTTTCAGAAGGTCACGTTCTTCCAGCACTTTCTTTGTAAGGGTGAGGTCTTTGCTTTCAATGCTTTCCAATGCTTTAAAAAATTTCTTAACCTCCTTGAAAGTTGAGATCCATTGCTGTGGACACTGTATCTCATCATTGCCATCATTATCTTCATCGTCATCTTCAGAGCTACTCTGTGTCTCCTTCTTTTCAAAAACAATAGCGTTGCTGAATTTGAAATGGGTTGGAAATCCCTTCTTGTTCTTCCTACAGGGCAGATCTGCAGCTTTGATGGCTTCAAGAACAGGAATGTCCTTCCCATCAGCAAATGTCACAAGCATCAAGATGTTTTCAGCAACATCTTTTCCAAAAATGGACAGGATGGAATCAAAGATGTATCTCTGGGAATGACTGAGACGAACAAGGGCTGCCTGAACTACAAAGCAGACTGCATCAATATGATCGATCCCTAAAGGGTTACACAAGAAATCCTTTAGCATCTGGCTAATCTGTTTATCATATGCCATTCCTCTGGTGTCTCCAAACCCTGGTGTGTCAACAATTGTCAGAGAATAAGGAATTTGAAAGCCTGGCTGGTTGTAAAGCTCATATGATGTCACAACCACAGTCTGGCTCTCTGCCTGCGACCGGTTGGTCACCTCGTTGATAAGCTTAAAGCGATGACCTTCTTCCCACTTTACTCCAAGAATGGCGTTTACCATGACATTGACCAGAGTGGTTTTTCCTGCCCCTGTGGCCCCCAAAAGCAATATGACCTTGTTATTCCCCTGCTCAACTTTCCTGCCAAATGTGTACTGGTCAAAACTTTCCTTTATAACAAACTTCTGTTCCAGATTCAGCCTGTAGATTGAGAGGTTGTCTTTCACAACCCTTGTAGATTGTTTGATGAATTTCTCACTATTAGCTCCTGTTGATTGGTTCCTCTTTATTAAGTCAGAAGCACCGATGGTAGTCAGCACAGTCTCTGGGCTGGGTAGACTGTTCCCTGCTTCACCACAATTAGCGTAGACTCTGATGCTGTATCTAGTGTTCGCCTGTAGTCCTTCCAGTGTGCAGTCTCTAGTGGTGGTTTTGGTGGCGTGCCACAATGTATTGTCTTCAGCCACTGTGTTTGGTCTGAATTCTACCACATAACCAATAACTGCAACATCATCTCCTATCATTGTAGGGATGTCCCAGATCACTCTGATACTTTCCGAATCGATGCACTTGTCTCTGGGTGGTCCAGGAGGGCTACATGGGCTGGTTCTGTAGTATTCAGTCCAGTCACTACAGAGGCTCACACCAGGTTTACACACTGCCCTGCAGCTAAAGCGGTACTCTTTGTAAGGCTGCAAACGCCTGATGGTCACCTGGTTAGTAATAGCATCCATGTTGATTTCTGTCCACTCAGTGTCAGTTCCCTTATCCTGGTACAAAACCTGGTGTGTCTCCACTGAATTCACACCAAGTTGGGAGGAGATGATTTGCAAGTGGACACAGTCATGCTCCAGACTCTTGATTATAGGAACTCCCGGCTTTGATGGCAGCTCGTACTGTGAACTTAAAAGTGTCCCTCTTTCGTAGATGTGAATGGAACACGCAGTGATACATTTGTTGGGAATTGATGCAATACAAAATGCTATTTTTTCTCTCTCTTCATTTGACTTTTTGAAGTCTAGAAAGAGTTTTATGGTTTGTCTGGTTTGGGCAGTTACATTTCCAGAGCGAAACCACTTTTCTGCTGCTGATTTCTTAGCAGCATTTAGATCGTAAGGTATCAGTGCAGAACCACTCTTGAAGTCTTCCTGCAAGTAATTCTCCAAGTCTAACTCGAAATCATCTTTGTTCTTCAAAGAGGAGAATGCAAAACACACCACATAGTTGTTAGCTTGATCAAGCACTATTGCATCCAGTTCACTGCTTGAGTACACAACCTGCACCTCCTTCATTATGTCGAGATAAGAACTGACAACGTTCATTTCTCTTTCTCTGTCATCCAGGTATGCTGACATGAGATCATTCTGAAACGGAGAGCGTTCCTTGCTGATGAGCATTTCTATCAGGTCTTCTTCCATTCCTCCTCCTCTTATCTTGGGAAGAATATTTCCAAGACCTTTCTGGAATACCAGCTTGAACTCCAAGCACAAGTCCCTGAACTTCTTGAGCTTGGCTTCAATTTCAGGGAACTTGATAGCCATGTCTTCCTTCATCAGGTCTTGGCATATTATATCAGTGTTGTCCAATCCGTCCAAGATTCGCTGTGCGCGACGCACCAAGCTAACATTTATCTGCCTGACTAGCTGGGCAGCTGCGGAGTCCAGGTTTCTGAGAGGATAGAGCCAGACGTTCATCGGTACAGCATGATCTCCATTCTCCCCTAGCATACTTGGCAGGTCAGCATACACCTTCATGGCATCTTCAAATGTGACAGGATTCTTTTTTAGTGCAAAATCACCATGGAAAGTGCAGCTAAATCTGTTGGCCTCGCTCTTCTCCTCCTCACTCATCTTCAGTGATGCCTGCCCCTCTATTGATATACAGGGTATCTTTTTTATTGCAGCCTGTAGGTTTCCCTGTATGTCCTGATAGGATTCTGATGTAGATAACTCACGGTCGAAAACAAAGAAGGCCTGTGCTCCGTAGAGAATGGCGGTCACCACGTGGGTGGCAGAACCCTCTGTGATGACATTACTGTGTTTCACATTTCCTGGGCCCAGGTGGTCCATGGTCAACTGCTCGAAGCGGGTGGTGGTATGGTACTGCAGAGAAACCCTAGACTGACGGTGGGATTGTTTTTTGTTATTTAAGAAACTAGCAGAACCTTTCACACTAACTAAGCCACCAAGAAAACTGGCCTCAAGAGACGCAGACACATTTAAAGCTTCTGACTTGGCTTCACTTGAGTCAGAAGCAATGATTTTGAAGTCAGTGTTTGGTCTTTGTGAGACATTGATGTGTTTCTTCAGTATATCCTCATCCCAGAGTGTTATACCTGCAGTTTGTAGAAAGGAGGTTATATTTAGAACATTTTGTAATGCATATATTTTTTATAATGCCATCTGTACTCTATAAACATGGTTTTCAAGAACTCTGAAGGTAAATATTAAAACAAATTGTTGTGACATGACACCAAAACTGCACGCCTATCTTTTTCATTTTCTATGAAAGTATTACTACTACTGAATATGACATCATAAAACAGTTTATTGGCCATCAGAGGGTTTCTAAAAAACACAATATGTCATCAGACGGCATCTTGTTCTGTACAATCCCAAGCCAATTTTTGCCATGTCAACAGAACAATCTTCCAATCAATGTATTGTACAAAATAACAACGCTGACTGATGTGTCCAGGTGACCCAGGCAAATGCACAACACAATAATTCTACAGAACAACAATGATGGAAGAAACACGTAGGGCAATGTGATGAAGCTGGTAATGAGGGATGGCTCATTGGTGTTTGCTGACTGTACTCCATTAAAGCAGAGAATTTAACCAAGGCTAAAAAACACAAGTGGCAAAGGTTCCCTAAAATGCGCCTGAAAGAAGCTGCTGTGGACTGATAGTGAAGAAACCAGGGCGATGTGTTTCGTCGGGGCGATGGCGTCATCCGTAGATCTATTGGGGCGGTATACTAATTGAAAGGGTTCAAGGTGGCAGGGAGGGTGGAGCAGATGTGAGTTCTGACCAGCCGCTCAAAGCACATAATGATGAGGATGATGGAGGTCAGTGCTACAGTGTGGTTGTTTCTCAGGCAAGTGATGGAAGGTTTCTTCAGGACTGGGATGATGGTGGTCTGTTTGAAGCAGGAGGGGACTGCAAACAGAGACAGTGAGAGGTTGAATATGGAGGTAAAAACCTCCGTTAGCTGGACAGCGCAGAACACGCCCTGGAATGCCATTTGGCCCTGGTGACTCCCAAGGGTTCACTTTTTAAGAGCTCTCCTCACGTCGGTCGTGGTTAGGGACAGAGTGCTGTTGTCCTGGTCTTCAGCAAGCCTCATCGAAGGAATTGTGTGGGTCGTCTCAAACCGTGCATAGAACTACAGGGAAGAGGTTTGAGCACCTGAAGGTCTGGTGTGTTCACAAAAATCTGGCCCTCAATGCAAAGAAAACCAATTAGCTCATTGTTGATTACAGGAAGTGTAAAGGCTGCAGTCACGCTCCAGTTCTCATCAATTGCACTGAGGTGGAGTGTGTCCAGCGTTAAATTCCTGGGGGTCCACATCTCAGAGGTGTTCTCCTGGTCCCTCAACACCTCAACCTGGTCAAAAAGGTGCTGCAGCAGCAGGACTTCTTGAGGAAGCTGAAAGAAGCCCATCTGTCCTCCAAGATCCTTGTGAGCTTTTACCGCTACAGATACGAGAGCATTATGGAAGGCCCTGCAACGGGTGGTGAAAACTACTCCAGCACATCACTGGTGCCCAGCTTCCAGTCATCATAAACCTCCAGCGCAAGTGGTGCCTGCACAGGGCACACGGCATCATCAGGGACCCTTCACATCCATTACCACAAACTCTTTGCCCTCCCCCAGTAAGGCAGGTGGTACAGATTCATTTGTTCCCCCACCAGCAGGCTCAGGAACCGTTTCTTTCCATCTATTGTAATCCTGCTGAACTCTGTAGACCCAAAGAACTCTGTGACACATCACTAGCCATACACCTGCCTCTGAGGGACTTTGTTGCACCACTCCTTTTGTACTACTCTGACACTGCATTGTGAAATCTGACAATGGAGGTTTCCACAGGTACATGTTTACTTCAGGAATGTGTTTACTTCAGGAACGTGTTTACTTCAGGAACTATAGGAACCTCACTACTGCTATCCTTGCATTTCAGTTGCACATCCATCTTGCACATTCAATTAGCCTCTTTGCACATTTAGATTTGCCATCGTACTTGTATTTTTTCAGTTGTTACATGTTTAGCTCGGGGACCTCATTGCTAATATCTCTGAGTCCCAGCTGCAAATGGTACCTTACTCCTTCAATTTGCCTCAATTGCACATTTAGAATGCAATGCAGAACTTCCACAACTATTATCCCACTTATAACATACACTATACTTAATACTCCTCCATTTGCTTTATTGCACATTAAGGGATGTGGTAGTTAGACTCAAGCTTATCCCTATATTCTCTTTTGCATCTCTGATAGCCTTCCATAAGTCACATCTGGATCTCCTCAAAACCTCCAGGTGGCCAGAGCTATAGGCAGAGGACCAAGCTTTGAGTTTAGCACAGACATTACCATTAACCCAGGGTTTTTGGTTGGGGAAAGTCCTGACATTGAACCTCAGGATGACATCATCGACCCTCAAGACGACATCAATATTCATTAATGTTCTCACTGTCTGCAACACAGACAACACATCTGCCAGTTGGTTGTTTCAAAGCAGTCTTGAAGAGTGGTGATGGAGTGGAATGCTCATTCCAGCATTGAACTGTCCGAAAAACTGGTTTATCCTGTTTTTGGTGATAGCAGGGGTTCCCAACGACCGAGCACCAGACCGGTGCCGGACCGCAAAGCACTGCCCACCAGGCCGTGGGTAGCTTAAAATAAAAAGTTTACCTTCTAGTGTCGACTGTCACATTTGTGATTTTTCAAGGAATCTGCTGCATGCATAGACTCTATGCCACAGGGTTCATTAATGGCTAATCGGTGTTCTATGCATCTATTACTCATGTGTATAGCAAAACGTTCAGGGTCCGTTTGAAATACGTACAGTAACGACGATGTTAATACCTGGCTGTAGCATATGAGCATGATTTTGTAATGTGTGGCTAAGTGGAGAATGGCTAACGAAAAGCAAACACATTTTATGGGCAATTTAAATTTTAAGGGTAAAAGCTTTGATGAGTTATTTAAAATGTTGTTCAATACAACTTCATCTCTTGCATCGTTTTGACCAAAGCTGAATATCGTGACCTGTCGTTGCAGGCAGTGAAAACATTACAGCCTTTTCCAACCACCTACACAGAGAAAATAAAAAGTCTACACACCCCTGTTAAAATGCCAGGTTTTTCTGATGTCCTGGCATTTTAACAGTTGTGTGTAGACTTTTTATATCCACTGTATGTGTGCAGCAGTGTTTTCTGAGATTAGCAGCTATCAAGATGTAAACTGGATGTTAAGAACCCGCTGAGATTATCACTAAGGCCCATCAAACCTCGCTATGACAAGCTCGTGACCAGGAAGCAGGCCCAGAGATCCCATTGATAGGTGAGTGTTAATATATGATTTAGTTGCGCATAACAGTAGGCCTAATCAAACAAATTCATTTCTGCTAATTATTTCTATATTTTCCTAAATATGTTGTAGTAAACTCAAGAGCTTAAATAAAGTGCAAGAAAGTGTGTGTATATATCCAAAAATTGCTTATCTTTACAAATGAAATGTGACATTAGTGTTTTATTTTATGAGGCATTGTTAGTGTCACTGGTAGATTATAGCTAGTGATTCATAGTTCATAGGTTCATAGTTTGCCCGTCAGTAAATATGAGTGTCAGTGAGTGAACTTTGTTCTTGCATGATTTTCGAGTGTTTTATGGAAGCACTTTAGATAAGCGCATAAATGATGTCCACGATTGTTTTTTTAATGTAACGACTGACGAACATCCTGGAAATAATTAATCCTGAAAATAGCACTGCGTTGTTGGGCCTCGTGCTTTGAAACGACAGTAAATGTGCGAAATCTGCCGTTTGTTTTGAACATTTCTTGGTTACTTACTATAAAATAGCAGTTCATAATAAATGATTCTTTTCTTTCTGTGAAGTGTAACGATGAGCCCAGGTGGTAGCCTACCTGCGTGAGATGGCTGAATGGGCATATTACCGGTTTGCGAAAGTATTTCAAATATGCGTACAAGTCTGTAGTCCAAAATATTTTGGGAACCCCTGGTCTAAAGGATGGGAGGAGCAAAATCAATGTATGGTCAGCCTTGCCAACGACAGGCCAGTGATGTAGGCATTTGATATTTGTGAATAACAATAGTTGAGAGTCTATCGGGAGTTAATATG
Source organism: Esox niger (assembly GCA_016801105.1). Classification (NCBI taxonomy): domain Eukaryota; kingdom Metazoa; phylum Chordata; class Actinopteri; order Esociformes; family Esocidae; genus Esox; species Esox niger. The sequence continues at coordinate 52,857 of JACXGJ010001808.1, forward strand.
CTGGTGGTATAAAACCTTCCTCATGTTTGTCCTGTTGATGTCACCAGCAACAATGAAAACTGCCTCAGGTTGTGCATCCTCTAGACAGTTTGATACTCCATATAGGTCTTCCAGAACGCGTTTATGCCGCCTCTGGGGTTACGTAGACTGCAGTGATTATATGGGAGCTTAACTCCTGCGGGAGGTAGAAGTGTTGTACCTTTACAGGCAGTAGCTCCAGGTCTGGAGAACAGTGCATAGCAAAAACTGCAACATCCGTGCCCCAGCGAGATGTTAACCATAATAAACACCCCTCTGCCTTTTGTTAGCTGACTGCGAACTTCCTATTTGGCTGCAGCACCAGATGGTGGCCCATTTATAGGAATGTTTTTATTTTACTGATTATGCATGTTACAATCTAGTGAGACAAAATATTTTTCTTTGTGAGCGAAAAAGTTTTTTTCAAACGTTGCTAAAGTGGCACAGTATTCTCAGAATATGGTGCTGTCTGTACAATCTATCAAATCAATCAAATTTATTTTATAAAGCCCTTTTAACATCAGAAGTTGTCACAAAGTGATTTTACAAAACAAAACAAAACAAAACAACAAAACAACTATCCAACTCTATACTGATGACAAACACCTTCAGTTAAATCAAGAAAAGGGCTGTTGATCATTTCAGTACAGTAATTGTTTCTTTTACCTGGGATGAGAAGATCTCTGCGGCAGTCATACAGCATCCCCAGTTGGAATGGACGGCCCAGAGCAGCTAGCTCAATGGTCTCACTATCAGACATGACTCAGTGTTCTGTAAAATATCAGAACAGGGGTTACTTCACCATCTACAGTACAAGGACTTTACCATAATTTGGACATCAAAATAAAACCAATTTTTCACTGGAGTAAAATGTCACATATGATATTGGAATCACTCACTCGTTAGAATCACTCTCTCAGGTTTCTGCAGTTTGTTTCAAATGGGAACAAGGGTCTGGAGCGTCAATTCTTGCTGGTCTTTTTTCAGTTTGGTGGCTTTCTGGCGGACCAAATGCTAAACGTTGTTCACCTATATTACAGGTTAACACCAATGAGAATAAACTAGGGCACAGATGCAATGCATATCTCATTTATCAAGATGTTCAGCTTTTGTGACGTGATACTGTTTTTGTACATTTTTAGTTTACAGTTCTTCACACATTTTAGGTCACACCACTTTATTGTGGTACAGATGTAAAAGTACACTTATCCACAAAGTTGCCTTGTTAATTCTCTTCAATAAAAACAGACATTATTAAACTGTAGAACTATTGTTTTTTATTTATTTAGATTTTACATTGGTTTACACTGATAAATCCATCCTAGGTTTCTTTTACAGTTGAGCCCTGAGTGACAGCAATAATAAAAACGTGAACAAATAGACTACAGGTTCAAATGCACACACATAAAAAGACATCCTAACTGTCCCGCATTATACCCTATTGAATCTGGTCACCCTATACATCAGTAATGTCCGGTATGTACTTTGTGATCAGCCTTGTCTTCAGGGCTTCACAGGTCTTCTTTTCCAATACACCATTGGAGAGAAGCATTAATGTTGTGAATCATCTTTACTCAGAACTAGTTTCAGAGTCCTGCCTAACAGAGCGTTATCAGGCAACTTATCCGTTAGTACAATGGATGTGTGGAAATTGGAATTCCTCTTTAAAAACTCATCTAATGAGAAGTGTATCCGCCGGCAAACACCTTGTAACATGACAAGTTGTTATAGCAAGGGCAATAAGGCTTCACCGGTTGCATTTCCACCAAAACATATTCTAATAGCAAAACTAACTAACCACTTCCATGCTCTGCATACATTACGGATCTACCGTGATTAATGTTTGCATGTAAACATCTGTAGGCACCTTAACTAACTTATTCCAGGAAAGCTAATGTTAACAGGAGCTACAGTACTGTATACCTGGTGCTACAGCACTGTATACACGATGCTACAGTACTGTATACATGGTGCTACAGCACTTTATACCTGGTGCTACAGTACTGTATGCATGGTGCACGGTGCTGCAGTACTGTTTACAAGGTGCTGAAGTACTGTTTACATGGTGCACGGTGCTGCAGTACTGTATACAAGGTGCTACAGTACTGTATGGTGCACGGTGCTGCAGTACTGTATACAAGGTGCGACAGTACTGTATACATGGTGCTACAGTACTGTTTACATGGTGCACAGTGCTACATTACTTTATACCTGGTGCTACAATACTGTATACATGGTGCACAGTGCTGAAGTACTGTATACATGGTGCACAGTGTATATTGATAGGTAATGGGATATTACAACAAAGTTGAATATCGTCTAACTTTCAATGAGTGAAATATATTAATTACCTTCAAATCAAATTAATTACCTTCAAATCATATTGGTCAGCATCAGAAATTCATAATATAGAAGCCTACGATTAATTTAGTTCTCATTAGTATTTGTGAAAGCATGCCCCCTATGGAAATGTAATGCCCATCCATCAGATTTGTTCTAAAAAAACAGAAAATCACCTTGGATTACATCCAAGCATTAAGATACAGGCTACAGTACAGTACTCAAAGCATATAAACATGACATAGGTTGTAAGAACAAACTATATTTGGTGGGTAACCAAAAGCAGGGTTTTAAAACCAGTTTATATTTTTTGTTATTGAAACTATGCAATACTTATAACTGTGTACTGTATCCAATATATCCGTTTGTAGATAATCAAACATTTTAACCATTGCCTCTTCATTCTACAGTTTTAGGACTGTTGGCATTATTATCTTGATGAATCCTTATCCTTTCTGCTTTCTCTTGCTCTCTGTTGTGTGCAATAACTTGTTGTCTCTGTTTCTCTTGCTCCCGTCGTTGTTGTTCCTCCATCTTCTGTGTTGTTTGAAGTTGGACTTTCTCAGCAAGGAGTCGATTGTAGGCTTCTTCGCGCTCTCGCTTTTCTTTCTCAATTTTTTCTTTTTGCTCTTTGGTTTCCTTAAGGTCTTTTTCAGCCTTATCCGCTCTCCCTTTTGATGCATCTCCACCCATTTCCTTGTGGATCTAGTAGATCAAATGCTCCAATTGTTCTTTGTTGGACAAGATGAAAAAAGCAAAAACAGAAAAGGAATGTTTTTACTTCCAAAGCAGTTAGTTATGTTTTGGTACTGTTTTTAGATAATGTGTCTTCTTCATCAAAATTAAGTTAATAATTATACATTAAAGGGGACTGCACTGACTGAACTTCAGTTTCAATCAACCTCATTGGGAAATGTTACTGACAACACGATTTGCAGGATTGCTTTTATATGGATGTCTCCTTTATGTCTGAAAGCTGAACTGCTATTTTGAAGGAACAAAAAGTGTTTGCTTTACATTTGGCCAATGACAGAAAAGTTTCACATTTAGCTCCACCCAAATGTCATATTTTTGGGTTGGATTAAAAAACAACAACCAAATCTGTTTTTTAAACATACCATATATGGAATAACAAAACCCTTTATTTGCACTTTTTGTGCAGTTTTAAAAAGAAATGGATAATCCAGGCATTGACGGACCCTTTACAGGTAACTGATTATTGGTTACTGGAAAATAACTTTGTCTTGTTTAAGAAGACTAAGGAGTTCAGTGAAAATATAGCATTTTGTCAGACTGCTGCTAAATGCCGAACAAACGAAATACGAAAGGTGTACATAGTACTAAGTGAAGAAGTCGGAATACAAATGTAAATATGATATTTCAGTTTTATGTTTTAATATATGGCACGTTATTTCTAAAAAAACATTTTTTGCTCAGTCATTACGGTCTTTCATAAGTAACTTGTTGAGGGAAAAAAATCAAATGTATTTAAGAGTGAGGCTGCAATTTAACATTGAAAACTTTGCAAATGCACTGTTAAAGGGAAACCTACTTCAGTGAGTTGTATACTATTGCATTAAACTGGTTTCACTATTCTGTGACAGTAACAGGTAAAGACATTGACCTAAACCAGGAGTTTGCCTTTTTATTTAGACTAAATAATCAACTATGGACAAATGTATAACTTGTGAAACCGCAAACCGCTGTCTTTCAAGTTTGCTTTACAAGTATTGTAGCTGTTTTTTTGTTGTTATGACATATCACCTAGCCAGAGAACCAATGCATCACAAGGTGAGAAAATAACAAATATTCACCTTTGAAACCATTGAAATAATCTTTCATGATTACACACTGAACCTACATTGATTTCTTTACAAAGATCATCTCATCATCTGATTATTCTTCATGGGTGTTCAACAAAACCTGAGTTCCATGTCAGGTGAAGGGATCTAAAGGATTACCGTCAACGATTTGATAACTAATATTTCCTACCTTTATTTGAGATGTATTTTTTATGGATTTATAATTGGATCATGGAAGATCAGGCGTGTATGGTTTGACTCGTGAACAATTGTCTATGATCTGCATAGAAACAAACATTATTATTTAAAATGTTCTTTCTCCCTTCTGAAACAGAAGACACATGTTCCTGAGTCTCAACCATAGGGAATGTTCCTGAGTCTTAACCATAGGGAATGTTCCTGAGTCTTAACCATAGAGAATGTTCCTGAGTGTTAACCATAGGAAATGTTCCTGAGTCTTAACCATAGGGAATGTTCCTGAGTCTTAACCATAGGGAATGTTCCTGAGTCTTAACCATAGGAAATGGTCATAATATGATTTAGGTTGAATGTTACACCAAGCAAATCAGGATCTGAAGAAGTAGACCAATAAGACTAAGCATGAATACCACATTCGAATTAGCCTAATCCACGCTACAGGAATAAATTACTGCTATATGCTACATTAATCCAATTAATTAGATTTTAGCCTAAAAGCAAGTTTTACCTTAAGTGAAGGAGCGGTATTTCTTTGATTCCTTGCAGTCTCCACTCTGGTCTTCACTGACAATGTGTACATCCTCTGCAATGAAGCACGGCTTTTATTCAGAGAGTGTGGAGTCTCCTGACCGCAAAATGTGATTTACAAGAAATCATGCCATTTTAACAAGATGCCCGACACGCCTAGTTCAGCCGGCCCCCAATATAAAGTGTTGCCATCTCGAGATTCAAACCCAGGTCAATCACGTTGAAGGCTGTGTTGTTAACCACGACACCGGAGAGCTGTATATTTGACGGGTGTCAGTACAGCCTTTTGTGCCTACCCTGAACAAATCCTCTTTTGCCATTGGCTGTTTCAACTAATTGGCCATTCGTGAATGCTACCGATATCGTTATTGAATGACATTGATACAATTACAGTCAATAAAGGTGACAATTACTAACTCTTTCATCAAGTGAAAAGATGAGAGAATCTTGGAATGTACCGGAAATAGTCGCAATACTGTATAACATAGTTTTATTGCGTCCCACAAATAAAATTAATAAATGTTATTGCTCTCAGTAGATTTGAACTTAGGTCCTCCACATTAGAGGCACTGTCTTTAACCACTAGGCCACAGCATTATGAGTTTTAGCAGTTGCTAGACTCCATTGAGCATTGTGTTAAACCGACCAATGTTTCTTATTCAATTAACTTCACATATCTATGAACTGAATGGCTTTTGCCACTGGCCGTTTTAACAGCTTATTAGCCAGTAATAAGCTTACCGGTATCTACTGTTTTCCTAGGAATATTCATAAGACTTAAGCAATTGCTAGCGAAACTGAAGATTAACTTTTCCATGCTAGAAATAGTCACACTATAACTGTACACAGTCTTAGTTAAGGCTTACTTTAACGTAACTTCTGTAGAAAATCCACCAACAGCCTTAATAAAACCGTAAACTGTTTACAGACCTACAATAATGTGAAGATCTCACCTCGTGTGGCATCAATGTTCATAAGGAAGGTGAGAGATCAGCCCAGAACTACACGGCATGACCTGGTCAATGATCTGTAGACAGCTGCGACCACAGTCTCAAAGAAAAGCATTAGTACCACACTACGCCGTCATGGATAAAAATCCTGCAGCGCACGCAAGGTCCCCCTGCTCAAGCCAGCGCATGTCCAGGCCCGTCTGAAGTTTGCCAATGACCATCTGGGTGATCCAGATGAGGAATGGGAGAAGGTCATGTGGTCTGATGAGACAAAAATTTAGCTTTTTGATTTAAAATCCACTCGCTGTGTTTGGAGGAAAAAGGATGAATACAACCTCAAGAACACCATCCCAACCGTGAAGCATGGAGGTGGAAACATCATTCTTTGGGGATGCTTTTCTCTAAAGGGGACAGGACGACTGCACCGTATTGAGGGGAGAATGGATGGGCCCATGTATCGCGAGTTCTTGGCCAACAACCTCTTTCCCTCAGTTAGAGCGTTGAAGATGGGTCGTAGCTGGGTATTCCAGCATGATGACCCGAAGCACACAGCCAGGGCAACTAAGGAGTGGCTCCGTAAGAAGCATCTAAAGGTCCTATAGTGGCCTTGTCAGTCTCCAGACCTGCTGCAGTGTGCAAACCTGGTCAAGAACTACAGGAAACGTATGGTCTCTGTAATCGCAAACAAAGGTTTCTGTACCAAAAATATTAGGTTCTGCTTTTTGGATGTATCAAATCTCAGGCAATAAAATGCAAATTAATTATTTAAAAATCATACACAATGTGAATTTGTGGATTTTTGTTTTTGATTCCGTCTCTTACAGTTGAAGTGTAACTTTGATACAAATTATAGACCTCTAAATGCTTTGGAAGTAGGAAAATCTGCAAAATCAGTAGTGTATCAAATACTTGTTCTCCCCACTGTATACGGATTATTTCATAATGCGTACTTCCCTTTGCCTGTGAGGAGATCCGAACTATGGCTTGCAAGTCTGCTTCGCTAATGACTAAGCTATTTAAAAAGAAACTCCATAACAGTCTAACTGACCTTAGATTGGTATCAGGAGTGCCCTGAATTTTCCACTGCTTATTAAGTGATTTATATTTTTATTGAGTGTGGAACTCCCTCGACTGCAAAATATGTGATTTACAAGAAATGATGGCATTGCAAAGAAAACTGATACTTGATAACGTAGCCATTCATTAACTTGCACTTGGAGGGTGTGATTGAAACCAGAGTTCAGTGACAGACAAGTTCCCCCAGTGTATTAGGGAGGTATAAAGGGGCCATGAAAACATGCTATTCAAGAATGGCAACTTATTTTTAAAAGGTTTGTGCGTGTGAATGTCATTCAAATAATTAGCTTCTTAGATCTTTCCTGGGTGAGTCTTTCAAGATCAGTGTGTTGTATGGATCTGTATATAAAGTTTTCTTTACAAAGTGAGTGAATTCTCAAATATGCCGGCTAAATCAAGTGATGTGCTGTGTTTGTCATTACCTGGACATAGAATACAATTCAAGCAATAATCAATTTAAAAACTCCTGAATGCTGAAAATGTGTCTTTGAATTAGTAACGATCTTCTGTTGTACTGTTAAGATCCTTTAAATTCATTAGTACTGATATATTCCACTGCAACACAGGGAAAACATTAAACCTTGTTTGAAGCCAATCAGTCTCTATCCTGGCACCTGCACCTTGCACTGCTGTTCTAAGTTGACATATAATCCGAAATACAGTAGATCAAAACTGTGATGGAAATTCAATCGACGGACACTCTTAAAGCAGTAAGAACGGAGACAAAACTCTGGCATAATTAGCATTTTATTTACAAATACAGACGCGCAAACGCTTACAGAATAATCATCCGAGGAGCCTCTAAAGGGTAAATACATGAACAGCTCGTATTTATTATAGTTAAAAGGGGTGTGGTAAGATGCCACCCATCAATCTTAGGTTACACAGGTCGGAGGGTTATCCCCCCTATCTGATCCTTCCTACCATAATGTTTACTGTTGTGTTTACCTAAAGGGCCACCGGCCCCTATCTTCCCCCAACAATCACATTCCTAAGGAACAAAGGACAGATACACTTAATGGTTTAGCCAGTTGAGCAGATGGTCCGAGAACCTAATGATCCTCTGACATAATGCAGATATGTGTCACACCAATGACCAGAGTTACATACCAGGTAATAGCTAAGCAAACATGTCTCCAAAATACATTAGATAAGAAATTGCCACAACAAAATATACTGTATAGATTCATGAAACTGAATGAAAGGTATTTCACCTGTATAAAAATGGTCCCCACCTAATGCAAAACTATGGAAAATTAGGCTTAATTTTGTGCTGGTTTGTGCCATTAAAATGTTTGTGCTGCTATCTGTTAGAAATCAGCCATGTCGTATAGTGGTAGTAATAATAACTTGCGTACTCGGTTGTCAAGCGAGAGTGTAAATAAATTGTTTATTGCAGCATATTGATAGTCTATTAGCACATGATGTTACAGGCTCAAACTCTTCTCTGCTCTCCTCACCTCTCTCTCTCTGTAATGGGGGGTACAAGCTGTTATATGCATTGAAGGGCATGTGTACCTAGCAAAGCCAAGACAGTAACCCCCAAACCAAATGGTCAATATAAACATTCCTGTGGTTACCAGAGTACAACCTACAGGGAGAAACTAAACAGAGGTTTCCTGTTATTCTCATTATCTAGGCATATTCACTTCTAATGAAATGTACCTTCATATTGTAGTTTTTAGTGCTCAGATCCTACATATCATTAAGATATTCAATATTTTTCATTTAGTTCCCTCAAAATAGGCTCAAGAATTTGTGCTCCGTTTGGGTCGGTAAACGTTTTGTTTTGTGACTGTCTTACGGATAGGCCAATTAACAGAGCTATAGGGCAAGTGGAAAGAGTAAATCCATGAACTATCCAGTAGTAATGTAGGTTGTGTACCAAAAACTGTAGCAGTAAAAAGAATATTTTAGCGGCACAAATGGAGCTGAAACGAAAATTCTAATGGCACAAACCTGGTTAGTTACCTGTAAAAATAAGTTGCGATGTAGATCAAGATGATACCTGCCGATTTCGGCTGCGACTCAGCTGTCCCAATTTTCCTTGTTTGTTTCATAGACTCAGCCCACATGCATCAGGTATTAATTACTATTGTTAAAATATTAACCTGGCACAGCCAAAAAAGGATTGGCCGCCCCTCTGAGGCGGTTTCCTCTCAAGGTTTCTTCCTAATTTTTGACCTTTTTAGGGAGTTTTTCCAAGCCACTGTGCATTAACACTGTTGTTGTGTGCTCTTTGGAGTTTTGGCTGGATGTTTTGTAAAAACACTATGTAACAACCGCCTATGTAAAAAGGGCTTCATAAAATAGGTTTGATTTAATTCAAATCAGTACAATTTCCAGTTCAAATGTGTATATTAGTGAATGTAAGAATGCACTTTGTACTGTATTAGACACATCCTGGTATGGCGTTGGATGTCATGCTAATGATTCTTCATTTCAGGTGTTTGTGTTGACCCTCAGCCCCATGCCAATTCCCTACCCCCTCTTTAACCTTCTGCTGAAGGCTCATGTTTTAAGCATTCATAAGAAGCTCTACGGGATCGATTTCCATTGGGTTTTCTTTGCTTCCAGATGTGGTGATTAAGCCTACACTGAAAATAGATGGAATTATTGTCATGTCAGTGGGGATATCCGATTTTCTGAAAACATCTGTGATAGTTAATGACTAAGTAGCAAATGAGTTTGTTTACTCCAAGAATACTTTTAACACTTTATTTGTTTTACTTCTGCCTGTTTTTCTGATGACACGTTTGTACACTTTGGTTTCAAAAGGCAAATGTGAATAAATGCATTTCAACAGAACCTTTTCATCTGCAGTTATATTTTGCATTAACACAAACCCTGTGACAATCAATGATATTGATTCAGTTATTAGCAACAATTTGTCAACTGGGTCAATACAACATAAAATGATGTTCTCACTAAACTGGATTCATTTAAACACATAAGCTCAGATGCAGTGAATTACTTCTTAATTTGCAGTTGGTTCTGAAATTAGGTCTTTGTGTAAAATTGTTCAAATGTTTGTCTTCCTTTCGACCTCGGCCCGAGCTCTTCCCTGGGAGCCTTTAAATAGACCCCAGACGAGGTTTCAATAGGAAGCAGGTGTGTAGGTGCCGGGCTGTTGGGGGATATTGTACAACCCAGAAGCCTTAGAAACAGAGTACATCCACATACACATCTGTTAACTTTTTCTGTGAAATCAATCAGACACTGATATTCAGGTGTCTTCCCCAATGCTACTCTATCGCACCATTCAAGCAATCAAGTTATTAATTAAATTAATAAAGCCTAGAGCAAATCATTCAGGTGTATAGATAAATCCACATTAAGGTGCTCCTTTCCAGAAAAGTGAGGAACAGCTCTTCACCATGTAGTCATGTCAGCCAGGCTACTAAACAGCCACGGATGCACATGGACAAAATGCTGTTTTATTGTCATCCCATTTACATTTTGTGTCAGAACATGAAATATGCAGCGATGCAATGTAGCTCAGTATGAATGATATTTATTATCATTGTTCTTTAGCATCATCAAAAATTAACAGTATCTCATTGTCTAAAGTTAGCAATAGGCTACAGTAAATTATGCAAATAGAAGTATTTACCACTCCAGTGATAGCCCCCATTTACTTTCAAGTGACACGTTGTGAACATGAGAGTTAAGGATTGGTACCAGCCATATCTGCAGGTTAACACGATAGACTGTTGGAACAGTAAACCCAAACTGTGAAATAACCTAAACACCCAGTGCCCTGGCATGGGGGGAAATACACTCACCAGAGTAAGTGTGGCCTGTAGTTTTGGTTTCAGATATTTGAGGTTTGAATACCTCACCCTGAATACCTCGCACACCGATGTTAAACCCCCCCACCGTCATCTCTTCTGTACCCACACACAGTCACAGCTGTTAGTGCGTATGCCTTCAGTCCTCCTCCTTCTCTATGTATGTCTTGCAGCCGGAGCGTGCCATCTGTCTGGCCAGGTATCGCTCTCTGGCTGACATCACGGTCTCCTCATTGCTACGCTTGGCAAACTTACACACTTTCCTCTCCTCCTCGCCCTCTCCCTCCTTCCTTTCCTCCTTCTCACCCTCTTTGTCCTTCCTTAGCACCTTATCTTCCCCTTCCTTTCTTTCCTCCTTCTCTTCCCCCTCTTCCTCTCTCCTTTTCTCCTTCTCCTCTACCTCCTTGTCCTTCTTTTCTTCATTCTTTGCTTCTGTCCTCACCGTGGTCTTTTCTTTGTCTCCTGCTCTTTTCTCCTTCTCCCGGGCCATGTCCCTCTCTGCTCCCTTGTCATCTGTTGGTCTCTTTTTCTCCTTCTCTCCATTTCTCTCCACTCTGACTTTTGGGCTCCTGTCTCTCTTCCCCATCCTCTCGTCCCTCTCTTTATCCCTTCTTCCTCTGCCTCTCTCCTCCTCCCTGTCTCTCTCCCTCCTTCGATCATTCTCGTCTCTCCGTCCTCCACGTCTCCCTTCCCGGTCTCTGTCTTTCTCCCTGTCTCTATCCTTCCCTCGGTCTCGGTCTCTCTCTTTGTGGCTCTTACTGTCTTTCTCTCTGTCTTTCTGTTGAACTTTCTCTTCTCCACTTTCGGATGAAGGAGACCTCTGTCTGTAATGGCGTTTGGTGCCGGGAGGAGGTTTACTGAACCCCGCCTTCAGGTCCAGCCCCTCCTCACTGTCACTATGGGAACTGGGGGCATGGTCTTTTGAAGGGGGTGAAGGGGGGGGGTAGTGACGGCGCTTCGGGCTTAACTGTCATCAAAACCTGATCCCTGCAGAGGACAAAAGAGAGAAAAATATATTATTATTTCCCTGTCATTAAATAGATAACAAATAACTACGTCATCAAATTTAAGAACACTATCAGGCTACACCTACACTAAAACCAGTGCAAAAAATAATAACTTCCACGACAACATCGCCTCAGCAAAATCAATAGTACATTTAACTAGCTCAATGGATTGCTTTCAAATGATCATGATTTGAATAAAATGTTTTCAAAGAAAGAAATGTGGGCTTTAGCAGTGAGAGCCAAACGGGATAATGTGAACACAAAAGAGATTACGCACAAGCGTGACAGCGGTTCTATGCGCAACGTCAGTGCGGTTTCTTGTTTATGAGTCCCAGACTGTCATACGGTTTTGCTGCAGTCCGATGTATTGAAATGCTTGGTTCATAGGGATGAAGTACAGGCTTTAACGGAGAGGCTATGAGAACTATGAATGGATAGTGAAAATTGAATTTTAACTTGACATTAATGATGACATTATCATATGCAGAGTAACAATTCAATTCACAGGATCATAATCGTAACAGCCAAACTCCTAATATCCATAAAACAGCAGAGGAGCCTGTGGAAAAATGTTTTATGTTCGCGATTTATTCAAATAAAGAACTTCTCAGTCGTTCGAATAACAGTTGATTATTTCAAGTTTAATTACGTGGATCCACAGGAACAATCATCACAACATTACAAAAGATGAACAGGGTAATGCCATGACAGACTGCTTTGCAATTCATTATGGCTTTCTCCTCTTTATACCCCCCTGGTCAGCTCCTGCAAATATTATCTCTTATGCTATAACATACATACAAAACAAGGCGTCATAGTAATCGTAAAACAAGATAGAACTCTACATTGTCATGGTAACCAAAGTTCTAGGTCATAGTTAACACACCCCCTAACCTGAGCTACCCCTGGTCTCTGTCCTTCCCGAATGGGAGAAACAGAGGAGACACAGACAACTTCACCTTGGAGCCATCTGCACAGGACCATAGAAAAGATAGGTTTTAGGCCTAGCTCCTTCAGTCCAGGCCATTACAAAATCAAATAACAGGGCATGCTGACCTAAGTCTCCTTCTATACGTGGCAACCATGAACAGTCTAAAGCAAAATATAGGCCTAGTCTAAACAGTCCATTTATTACATTGAATTAGCAGAATAATGGATAAATCAGGATATGGTAATAAATTAATCCTTAACAAGCCCAATCTACACATGAAAATCCCTGGAACATAGACAGTAATTGGTTTCCGGACAGCAGTTGGAGTCATAGAAAATAAACCATAACTGCTGTGGAAATTGTGTACAATCACCAAGTCTAAATGCTAATATCAAACAACAAATATCGATATCTAAATTGGTAAAGTAGTTAGGCCGGCCCAAAATATGCTAGGCAAAGATTATATTCCACATATGCAATTATGCTTATCCACTACATTTTTCTATTATGTATTGTTCCAGGGTATTCATCTATTACCATACGAGGTTCAGGGCCTGATGGTTTGGTGTCCAACCTCACCATTAATATCACTCACCTGGTGTCCCAGGTCTAAATACGTCCCTGATTATAGGTTTAAAATGTGAAATGAGTGAAACTGGCTGTGAGGTCCAGAGTTGAGTTTGAGCAACTATAGATATTTTTTTCCTTTTACTGTGTCCTTTTTATTGTTGTGAAGTACTTAATTTAACCGGACTTTCCACTTTAATGTGTAATGTTGCCCTCTAGACAGAAAACCAATGCACAACAAGGTGAGAAATTAACAAATATTAACCTTTGAAACCATTTAAATAATCTTTCATGATTACACACTGAACCTAAATTATTTGCTTTAAGAAGATCATCTCAGCATCTGATTATTCTTCATGGGTGTTCAACAAAAGCTGAGTTCCATGTCAGGTGAAGGAAGCTGTCATCCATTTGGGTAATTTGATAACTAATATTTCCCATCTTAATTTGAGATACATTTTTATGGATAATTATGGATCATGGAAGATAAGGTGATAAATGTATATGATCAAATGTTCTCTCTCAGTCAGTTCTTTCTCCCTTCTAAAGCAGAAGACACAAATGTTCCTGAGTCTTATCCATTGGGAATGGTCCTAATATGATTTAGGTTGAACTATGTTCATTTGTTGGAACTAAACATTTAATCTTAAAAATATATCATTCATAAACCGGCTAATGGTTAGTAGTTAGCCTAATACATGCTACTGGAATAAATTACTTCCAAATGCCACATTCATCTAATTAATTGGCATTTAGCCTAAAAGCAAGTTTTACCTTAAGTGAAGGAGCGATATTTGACTTTGATTCCTTGCAGCATCCACTCTTGTCTTTACTGAAGGTGTGTACACCCAGTTTAAGGAAGCATGGCTTTTATTCAGAGAGTGTGGAATCTCCCGACCGCAAACTGTGAGATTAACAAGAAAGGATGCCATTGTACTTACAGTTTTCCTGACCGCTAACAAGCATCAAACAATACAGAAGTTACATTAACAAAACTGTTCACACAGTCAGCAAGACAGAAATGTATGTGAAGCAAACTGTGAATCATTTCCCACACAAAATGCATTCAATTAACACATTCTCCCAAATCTATTAACTATTTTCTCGTTCATACTCCACCACCTGCAAAACTATATATTCACAGCACATGTTTTCTCAAATGCTTACATATACACTGTTCTCAAAACTATTAAAACACATTCAAAACAGGATGATAGCAACTGTTGTGCATTTCTGCATTGAAATATAAATCAAATGTTTACTATTGGTTAGAAAAGGTTCCCATTGTTAGACATTTTAGTCAATCCAAACAAAGTTGATTGCAGTTTCAACTGAAAACCAACCCAATTGTACACTGTACCCTTTGAGAGAAACGGTGAATGTGTGAAAGAACTCCAGTATAAATATATCGAGGTAAGATGTCTGTTCAATAACCAAACAGGGTATAAACACATCTAGACATAATTTAAAGTACTATAAAACTTATAGATTTGCAGTTTTTTAGAGAGTAATGGAGATGGAAGCCAGTCAAACTGCACATGAATTAATCTTTGTGGATGAAGCTGGATTCAACACAGCAATAAACACAGCAAAGGAAGAAATGTGATTGATTAGATCCACAATGACCATCCCAGGCCAGAGAGGAGCTAACATCACAATGTGTGCAGCACTGTCCATTGATGGTTTTCTGTTACACACACCACTCATTGGACCCTACAGTACAGACAGACTAGTGATTATATTATACATGTTGATTTTTGTCTGTTATTATTACAGGAATTTGGGGAAATATGTGTTTTGTTTGAACTTTTTTTTTTTCAAATTTATAATTTACTTTATGCAAAGATATAGAAAAATAAAGGATATTCCTTCAAATCGCTGTGTTTCTGTTTCATTCTTGTTTTGTATACAAGAACGATACATTTAAAGATAAAAATGTATCATTCATGTAATGCTCCCAGTTAGTAGTGTTTTTAGGTCAGTTTGTTGTGATTGAGAATTTTTGCCAGTGTTTTGGTTGAACAAGCTTGTTTTGAGTGTGTTTTGGTATTTTTTGTGAGTTTTCACATAGCTGCATGTTAGTAATGCAGACTGTGTGAAGGGTTTTGTTATTGTGGTTTCAGTATTGACCCATGCTTCTTAGCAATCGAGAAAAACTGTAATAACATAGCCATTTATTAACTTGCATACTCCTGGCATGTGTTTGAAAGCAAGGGTGTAGTATACTCAATTATACTCACTTGTCTGGAAAGATTTCAATGGCTTTGAATAGCACTTGGAACTAATGATGGCATGATAACGAGGCCTAGCTTTTAAAAATATTGGTCATTTTGTTGTTTATTTTGAAACTTTGGTAATGTGTAGTACAAACAAAAGAAGCAGGAATAACAAACACAACTGACGTACTTATCTCTAGCCCCGTATTGCTCTGTTTGTGAGTCACTGATTTAAATATATCACCTCAATTTTGAAGTGTTGTGTGAGGTACACACGCCATCTCTTCTTCAATATCAATATGGAAGTCTGCCATATCACTCTCTGCTTTATCTTTGGTAGTTACTGGTCCTCTGTTGTCCTGCACGTTATGACCTAAGATCTCAC
Source organism: Esox niger (assembly GCA_016801105.1). Classification (NCBI taxonomy): domain Eukaryota; kingdom Metazoa; phylum Chordata; class Actinopteri; order Esociformes; family Esocidae; genus Esox; species Esox niger. The sequence continues at coordinate 68,667 of JACXGJ010001808.1, forward strand.
TCATTGCCAAAACTCTGACTCATCATACCTATTCAATATCACCAATCAACTCACCTACACGATTGTTCCATTACAATGCGCTAAGATGAACTAGGCTGTTATCTCCCCTTCCAGGCAGCTTACATTACCACCACATTCCTCTACAGTCCTGTTGATTCGTGAGCTCACTCTGCCTGGGGCCATGGATGCAGTGGCGGCCTTATGCACTCGGGGGCCCGTTTCAATAATTAATATGGGGCCCTAGCCCTACCCATATAAAACATAAACATAATAGAGAAAAAGCAAGGATTCCCGTTGGTTTGCATCAATGGCATATTATTTTATTACATGCACTTTCAGTTTCATGAACAGGCAGCTCAACATAGAAAACATCCAACCTTATTTGATTAAAACTAGATACAATTTATACAGCGTTTTGGAGTAAGCCTCGCTCACGGACGGCAACTTCTCTGCTTAATTGATTAGCGCAGTATATTTCCAGCTGTTTGGGCTGACATAAAATAAACAGCACAAACATCCCCTCAACTTAAATTATTACCAAAAGCAAAGAAGAAAGTGTGTCTGACTGACACTGAACCGAACGTATTATAAATACAATGATGGCTGCGTTATTTCAGCACCGTGGACAGCTGAGCTCACCGTGCGGTGGGCATAGATTTCACCTGAGCCCTTTTTAGAAATCCAACCTTCTGTGTTTGAGTGCTGAGAATGCCCTGATAAGTTCATCTTTGTCCAGCGATTTTGTCACTTCGTGCTTAATTAAAATCTGAGCGAGAGCTGACAGCCGCTCCTGGAGCATTGTTGACCTCAGGTGTGTTTTTATTAGCTTCAAGCGAGAGAAACTCCTCTCTCCGCTTGCTACAGTCACAGGCACTGTCAACATGATTCGGAGAGTAAGGCTGACGTTTGGATACAGTTCAACTAAATTGTTTCTGAAAATGTAGCTCAGAATCTGCAGGCCAGTGGTTTCTTTTGCCGGTGCGGCAGTGATAGCAGCCGACACCTCGCGCACAAGTTCCGCAGCGTCCACATCGCAGAGGGTTTTTTCTATGTTTGCGAAGCTGTCTTTGAGGGTGTTACTTTCCACGGCCCTTTTCATTTCCTCTCTTCCATAAATGAAACCAAACAGACCATGAAATGTCTCCATCAACTTAAAGCGCTCACTAGTGCCTGTAATGGCAGAGTCCACTAGTGGGAGGAAAACATCTCTCCTGAACATTTCCTAGGGTGTCACTGTTAAGGAAGGATCCGGATTTTGGGGCTCGTACGGAAACTGGCATTTGGGTTTTTGGCCTTGTGTAGTGGGGAAGACCATTGGCATCTCCATCTCTTCCGCGATGTCTCTTGCATCTGTCTGGGCGGATGAAAAGCCATTCTCTCTGTATTCCTTTAGGAATTTAAGAACATATTCCACCTCGCACTGTAGCACATCAATCCCAACTTGTGGGCTCTGGAGCAGCTTGCTGACACGATTCACCTCATGGAGAATGTTGTACCAGATGATGACAGTAAGCAGGAATTTCCAGCTTGTTATCTCATGTTCGAGGCATCTGGCAGAAGACGCAGTCTCACTGTCACCTGATAATAACAATAATGTTGTTTTTTTAAATTTCAACAATTTATAATGATGCTTTAAAATACCATGCGCGATGCGCCGCTCTTCATTGTACTGAAACAGCTCAATATAATCCTGGCACTGAGTGTGGTTGAAGCTTTTAAATAGATTAAAAAAATACGTAGCCTAACACACTAAAATCATACACTGTCTGTCACAAAGTAAAATAACACACACTCGTACACACCTTTTTTTGTTGCATGATCGACCAGTGAAAGAAGAGCTTCGCCGACAGCAGGAAGCTGATAATGCATCACTTTCACACTTTCCAAGCGGCATTCCCATCGCGTGTTGGATATGGCCTTTAGGGTCATCTGTGGTACGTTTGTCTTGAAAATCTCCCATCTCTGTGTGGAGGAGCTGAAAAGGGTGTACAGACGTTGCAGCACCCCAAAGAAGCTCACAGACTCGACTGTTGACTTCGCAGCATCTACAATGACGAGGTTTAGACTGTGGCTGGCGCATGGCATGAACAGTGCTTTTTTTGTTGATATCAACCACCCTTTTCTGCACACTGCTATTTTTCCCCCACATGTTGCTACCGTTATCATACGCCTGTCCCCTGCATTTTCCAACATCGAGGCCTAACTTTTCCAAATGCTTCAAGAAGACATCTGTTAGCCCTGCGCCTGATGTGTCAAGCACTGGTAGGAAACCGACAAAATGCTCTCAACTCATGTATTTGTATTGTTTTCCCCAGATAATGGTCAGCAATCTCTTTTGTCTCTGCTCGTCTGACATGCTCGCTCATCACTGGGTCAAACTCCGTAAGCAGCTCCACCACACCTAGAAAGTTTCCATTGTTTGATTCATGTAGGTTGGAATTGTGACCACGGAAAGCAAGGTTTCTTTCTGCAAGGTGACAAACTATGGCAATTAACCTTTTCATGACGTCGTTCCATTGTCTTTTTTTCAACATTTGCATTTGTTGATAGGTATTGTCAATGGTACTGTGCGTTTTTACGCGCGTCTCCAGCTCACGCCAGCTGTCCATGTTGACACGGTGTGTATTAGATTTTTCATGATCCTGGAGTGTGAGTCGTTCCCACATTCTGAAACCTCTGTGAGTGAGACTACTCGTCCGCTCGCCAAATAAGGTACAGCAGAAACAGAAAACTGAATCGGATGATTTTGAATACACTAACCATGACCTACGGATCTTTTCTCAGTTTTTCAACTTCATGAAATATCTGTCCTTGGTAAAACGGCGGTGTGATTGGCTTTGTGGGAAATTAAAATCATCTATCTGAACGGGACCGCACTTAACAATATCAATTCGTTGGTCATCGGAAATTTGCTCTGGCCAGCACCCCGGGTCTGTCTCTGTGAACGGGGCTTTCTCCCTGACATCTCCCTCACCTGTCTCAGTGGTGTGAACTTCATCGTCATATGACTACTCGTCATGACCAAACAATATTTGGTCATCATCATTGCCAGCAGTTTGAGTAGAAGATGAATAATCTGAATTTTGGCTAGCATCCTGTGACGGGGTTTCGGCCGCTGCTGTCGCCGGTATGGTTACAGATGCTGGACGAAAGAAAGAGGTCACTTTTGGTAGACTGAATAAAACATTTCTTTTGTTGTCCAATATCTTACGTTTTTCAGCACTACTGGCATATGTACGTTTCATTTTTTTTTCCTGCTTAAAATAACATTTGAACTTAACGGCAAAAAGGCAAAGGTAGAAACAAATAAACACCGGTATTATACCTCAGATCACTTAAGCCGTTCGAGGGGCGGTAAACGCCATGGTAACCGCGAGTTCAACCAATCATAGACGTCAGTGTTATGCTTAGGAAACAAAAGGACGCAAAAGACGCGATATGTGAATGGCCCGTTGGTGAGCTACTGGTAGCTTGCGAGCCACGTGTTTGAGACTGAAAATCAATATCCAACAGAGAATATGAATGGGATTTTGCCGGTCTGTTGGGGCCCCTTGGAGGGCGGGGCCCGTTTCAATTGAAACGGTTGAAACATAGGTAAGGCCACCAATGGTCTAGTCCCACACCTCCGGAGTACCAGGCTTGAAAGACTCGCTGCTGTCCCTGTCCAAAGTCCTCCTGGTTGTGTTGCAGGGCAAGACGATTCCTGACAATTTCAGCTGCCACTCTGCTGACTCCGCCCCCGGGTTGTCCCTGTCCTTGTCCATCTGCTCATGTTTCTGACCTGGACTAGTTTTAATAGAATCCGGACTCAGCCCACATGCATTTTTTTGTTAATACAACTTTCACTCTTAGAATTTTCACCCGGTACAGCCAGAAGAGGACTGGTCACTGCTCTGAGCCTGATTCCTCTCTAGGTTTCTTTCTACATTTCAGCCTTTTTAGGAATTTTCCCTAGCTACAGAATTTCAACATTGTTGTTTACTCCTTGGGGTTTCGGGCAGGGTGTTTTGTAAAAGCACTTTGTGACAACTGCTGTTATAAAAAGGGCTTTATAAATACATTTAATTAATTGATTGTGCAACGGTTAAAGTTCACAAGGATCTTGGAAGGCAGACAAGCCATCTTCTATCTCTTCTTCATCCTCCTACTTTTTTGAGTAGTGTGCATATCTATGGATTTAAAACTGATGTAGATGCTAGCGATGATCGAAGATGACTGAGCCCAGTCATACTGTAAAAACACACCCACGCTAGACGTTTGAGCGACAGATAGCCATACTGGGTTCCAGAGCCGTCACAGTTAGGTGCTATGAGTGCACAGGGCATGGTGATGCTAATCAGGGGCTGTGTGCCAGTATAGGGGATTTCATAACTAGGACTTTACTCCAGGGAAGGGTGTACTTGCTTCTTGACCACCATGTGTACATTGGGACCAAGCTGCTACTGCTGTCTATTTGCCAGTCTGTCTGCATTGCATGGATATATGGGGAGTCATCATACTCCTAGCTGACTATATTTACGCCTTTGGGATAATATCATCAGCTGTTTCTCTGCCCCTGTCTCTCCCTGATCCCTCTGAGGATGGTCCAACAACTGGCAAAGGGCATAGGAACACTGTCAGGTGAGCAGAAGTCAACGGCGCAACATCTTTAGATGAGGCGGTCTGGTTTATAGTCAGGCTGTCACGTCCTGGCTATGCCCCTAGCCATCATCACACTGGCTGGGGCCATAGTCAGGACGGGACTAAAAGAGAGGCCTCTAGATACCTCTATGTGCTTGGGTCTCCCCAATTGGAGGCAGGTGTTGGTTATTGCCTCTAATGGGGAACCTATTTAAGTTGACTGTTGGATCACAGGTGTGTTGTTCATTTTGGTTTGCTGCTGTATGCTACACAACCCGGTCACAGGAGCTGTAAGTTTTGTTTTCTTTACGTTCGCCATTAAACATGTATTACCATCACCTTTTGGCCTCTGTGTTTCTGTCCTTGAACCAGCCATGTGACACAGGCTTTGTTTACATGCATTCCCATCATGATCCTGAACACAATGTACTGCTTTTATGTACAGATCAGGTGATGGATAGATAACCCTGAAATATATAAGATATAACACATGTCAAGTAACACAGATATGAATCTAGAATTACAACACAAATGACAACATAAAAGAGGGCAGAAATGTAATATTTACAGTGCCTTGCGAAAGTATTCGGTCCCTTGAACCGTTTGACCTTTTGCCACATTTCAGGCTTCAAACAAAGATATAAAACTGTAATTTTTTGTGAAGAAACAACAACAGGTGGGACAATCATGAAGTGGAATGAAATTTATTGGATATTTCAAACTTTTTCAACAAATAAAAAAACTGAAAAATTATTCAGCCCCCTTAAGTTAATACTTTGTAGCGCCATCTTTTGCTGCGATTACAGCCGTAAGTCGCTTGGGGTATGTCTCTAGCAGTTTTGCATATCGAGAGACTGACGTTTTTGCCCATTCCTCCTTGCAAAAAAGCTCAAGCTCAGTGAGGTTGGATGGAGAGTGTTTGTGAACAGCAGTTTTCAGTTCTTTCCACAGATTCTCGATTGGATTCAGGTCTGGACTTTGACTTGGCCATTCTAACACCTGGATATGTTTATTTGTGAACCATTCCATTGTAGATTTTGCTTTATGTTTTGGATCATTGTCTTGTTGGAAGACAAATCTCCGTCCCAGTCTCAGGTCTTTTGCAGACTCCATCAGGTTTTCTTCCAGAATGGTCCTGTATTTGGCTCCATCCATCTTCCCATCAATTTTAACCATCTTCCCTGTCCCTGCTGAAGAAAAGCAGGCCCAAACCATGATGCTGCCACCACCATGTTTGACAGTGGGGATGGTGTGTTCAGGGTGATGAGCTGTGTTGCTTTTAAACCAAACATAACGTTTTGCACTTTATGGATATCTTTCAGAAATGGCTTTGTTCTTGCCACTCTTCCATAAAGGCCAGATTTGTGCAGTATACGACTGATTGTTGTCCTATGGACAGAGTCTCCCACCTCAGCTGTAGATCTCTGCAGTTCATCCTGAGTGATCATGGGCCTCTTGGCTGCACTTCTGATCAGTCTTCTCTTTGTATGAGCTGAAAGTTTAGAGGGACGGCCGGTTCTTGGTAAATTTGCAGTGGTCTGATAATCCTTCCATTTCAATAGCTCCTTGGGATGTTTAAAGCTTGGGAAATCTTTCTGTATCCAAATCCGGCTTTGAACTTCTCCACAACAGTATCTCGGACCTGCCTGGTGAGTTCCTTGTTCTTCATGATGCTCTCTGTGCTTTAAACGGACCTCTGAGACTATCACAGAGCAGGTGCATTGATACAGAGACTTGATTACACACAGGTGGATTCTATTTATCATCATTAGTCATTTAGGTCAACATTGGATCATTCAGAGATCCTCAGTGAACTTCCGGAGAGAGTTTGCTGCACTGAAAGTAAAGGGGCTGAATAATTTTGCTCACCCAATTTTTCAGTTTTTTATTTGTTGAAAAAGTTTTCAATATCCAATACATTTCGTTCCACTTCATGATTGTGTCCCACCTGTGGTTGATTCTTGACAAAAAATTACAGTTTTATATCTTTAAGTTTGAAGCCTGAAATGTGGCAAAAGGTCAAACAGTTCAAGGGGGCCGAATACTTTCGCAAGGCACTGTACAAGTATCAAGTACAGTATAATGTATGTTACAAGTTGGATGAAAAGATTTGCAATGAAGGCAAATGCAAGTACAACGGACCATACTAAATGTACAAGAAGGCAAATTGAAGGTAGCATGTGCAACTGAAATTCAGGTATTGCAGCAGTGAGGTTTCCAAGTGGACACTTACATGTAGTAACTGAAAACATCCTTAACAGACTTTCCACCGCAGTGTCAGAATCGAGTAGTACAAGGGAGTAGTGCAACAATATCCCTGATAGGCGGTGTTAATGGTTAGTGTTAGGCACAGAGTTCAGAAGGGCTATATAGAGTAGTACAAGGGAGTAGTGCAACAATATCCCTAATAGGCGGTGTTAATGGTTAGTGTTAGGCACTGAGTTCAGCAGGGCCAATTTCTAACGGTTGTAGCGTGCCAGATATTTCGTAGCCTGGAGGAAAGACAGGACCATAGGGCACTAATGAGGGTTCTCACTAGCCCTCTATGGCACAGTGTTGACCTCATGCAACAAACTAACTTTTTGGACCTCACACGGCTGCTTTTATTTTTTTCATAATAAGAATGTTAATTAAATCACCTGACATGTTTTTGTCCAATGAAATATGTGACTTAAGTGTGTGGCTTTTTGTGTTTTTTCAGGAAGCAAAGCTGCATGGAACACAGTGCCACCAACTGGTGTTGTGGCAATTTCTTAACTAATGTATTTTTGAGACATGTTTGCTTATCTATTGCCTAGTATGTAACTCTGGTCTTTGGTTGTGACACACATGTCTATATTATACAGGGGATCATGAGATGTTCTGAATAGGGGTATCAGTCCTTTGTTCCTTAGGAATGTGATTGTGGGGGACGGTAGGGGCAGTTGTCCCTTTAGG
>JACXGJ010001809.1:0-13760 GCA_016801105.1 Esox niger
TTAAAGAAAGTCATAAAAAAACAATTTGCGCTCAAATTAATGCAAATAAATTGGCTCCCTTGCGCTTGCATTAACTGTAGATGTCTCTCACAAAACTGAAGTCAATCAAATGCCCTTGAGTTTAAGAATTGTATAAATTAGGCTAAATGGGTACATTTAAAAAAATATATAAACTGTTAATCCCAGGTTACACTGAAAGTCACTGTTGCCATGGTAAGACACACACACACACACACACACACACACACACACATATATATATGAAATTTCACATGTTCTGGTTGCAGAAGTTATACAGGTGCTAATTATCATTTGCTCTAAGCCTAGATGCTTGGAAACATCACAGCATAAAAATCCAGTTAATGATGAAAGATTTTTGTTAACTTAGATTTTAGTTGTATATTCAAAAAGTATTTCTGTTAAATTTTTCTTTCCTTACAGTCATTACATTTGAGCTCAATTTGGCTCCATAAGATTGACTCAGCGGCCAAGTCAGACATGTATTGGTTTCCTACACACTTTTTAATGCCCTTTTCAGTGGTTTAATTATGAAACTTTATGCAAGTACGTAAGGCTCCAAACTTAATGTGATCTACTAATACATCATCCTTAGCGACATCTACAAGAACGTGGCAGTGTTTACAAAGATTACAGATCAAGCTAGACTGATCAATGGAATGGAATAATGCAAATGTAGGGAAGAGAACAAACACTACATTTGTAGTTCAGTGGCAGTCAAAGTCACAGCACCACAACAAAGGCACAATAAAGCCCCAGGTTAGAATCCTAGTTGCGGCATTCTGATCGTAATGGCAGGACCGGCTCAGTCTGTGCAGTCCCCAGATCACAACTCAATACAGAATCTTTCGGATAGGATAGAATTGGCTTCCATTGTGAATTTACTGCCGTCCATCCAGCAGCAACTGCATGATGCCATTGTGTCAGCATGGACCAAGATCCCTGTGAAACGTTTCCGAAACCTTGTAAAGCCCATGACTGGACGAACTACGACCAATTACTAGATTGGTAGCCATGATAAACTGGACAAATCCTTGGGGAAATTGTTGAAGTGACAGCTCTCAATTCCCGTAGTCCAACTAGCAGTCCCTCCCCATCATTATGTGACAATTGTCGAATAAAACAATCTTTAAGTTTAGCAATAGCTCTGGTCCAGGGCATACTGTGAACCTTGATGACGAACAGCTGAGGGTCTGACACTGCAACAAGGATTAAAATAATAACAAGGAGATATGAAACAAGATCTGACCAAAGGACTAGTACTGTACTGCTGAGCATTTATATTTGTTCCTTCCCAGGGGAGCAGTGTATCTGCTGACCAACTTCTTCCATATAGGGTACAGACAGGCAAACACTGTGAAGCAGTATACAGTCCATGCTCTGTCACCATCTCACCTCCACAGTGAATCTCACTTCCCTGCTGCTGATTGGCTCCTCTCAGCCTGCTAATTCGCCAAGTTAATTAATTTGGCGATACATGACATTGGAGAGCTGAAGTGCTAAGAAATACCCTATAGATAGATATAGCAAACAAGGGGTTGGAGTGTAAGGTGTAAAGTTTCGATGGGTCAAGTTGCTGATTGGAAAATGTCAGAAATCTGTTGCTGCGCCCTTGAGCATGGCAATTAACCCTAAGTCACTCTGCATAAGTGTGTTGGCAAAATGACTCCAAACTGAATACACCTCTTCTCAACTGTATATATCTTTACTGAATGAACCAAGACATGAATTTGTCCAAGAGCTCTCAGGAGCTTTGTGTGATTTTGGTATTTTCTTCCACTGAGTATTTGAGTGTTTTAGTATAATCTTAACCACTGATTTCATTATTGATTTATTAAGAGGTGCATTGAATGTTTTATAGATTTAACATCATGCTGTGTTAAGAAAGATACTGCTGAGAGAGAGCTCTTGGACTTTGCGTCAAATTCAATAAGGTCTGCAACAGCTCAATAACTGAAAATAGGAAACTGAAACTCGGTGGACTTTCAAGCATTTCACTATCTATTCAAAGTATACACAATAAGCAAGCTGGAAGGAATCTCTATGCACACGTGTCCCCTCTCCCTCTTCAGAAGCAGTGCAAATTATAGTGTCAGGTCTAAAAATAGAGGAAGACAAGAATGGAGGGGAGACTGCTGCTCTTAATTGTGTCTAAAAAATGACAGAAAAAGCTTTATTGTAACTACTAGAGTTTCATTCGGTGGAGATGAGGAGAGATTAGTGGAAGATGAGGGAATGTTTATGATGGCTGGTTCCAGAAGCTCCCAATAAAAAAAACAGACAGATCAGGTATTTTTCATTTTTGCAATGTCATAACAGTTGTTGATAAACCAGATGAGCAGACAAAGAGAAATACAGGATTATTCCACATTGTATTGTACATCTACTTTAGGTTTGAATCAAATTCTCATTGTGTTTCATGGTTTTAGTATTCATTTTTCCACATAAAATCTGTGTAAGGCCATGCTAAGCTTTGACATAATGCATATCTTGATAAATGTTGTTCTTTGGAGGAGGTAGATGCCTTCACTTTATGATGATTTGAGATAGATAGGTGGATACAGATGAGACGCTTCACTTCTATAGGCTATACAAATGACAACATTTACAATCGTTTACAACGGCCTAGTTACATCATACATTGTGAGCAGAAAGGAAGATTCTTTTGACTCCTCTATTTCCAATAAATTACATAGAGTACACTGAAATCTATTGCTGGTAAGAGCTGATTCACCATGCACCGGTAAACAGAGCCATAAACATACACCCACATTCCGTAGCTCAGCCGATGTCATGACCTTTTTACACAAGCCTGGTGTGAATGAGCACACCTAACCAACCACCTTACAGTATGTGGCATTGACATGCATATTGTGACAGCCCCTGCCATTCACGGGATGTGCATCTACCCATGTGGAAGAAATTATTGATAGACCGGCTGTTAATGTAAACAATGATGCTTATCCCTCTGAATGAACTAACAAAATAACGAGAATAATGCGTTTGAGCAGGGGAGAGAAGTCAACGGCTCTGATGTGGATGGATTCTGATTCTTCTTGAGCCCTTCTTGACTACTGGCACCGACATGATGTCATATCCTTAATTTGTTTAAGTATCTATGGTAAGATATTCCTCCACAGCAAAGGATAAGAATGGGTTGTGTCAAGTCAGAGGAGAAACATGGCTGAGGTCTTTATGCAAATGCAATAAAGCGATAATGAGGTTTGCACACTTGACAAATGTGCCTGATGTACACTGACACGGGGATTAACATTATTAACAATGTTGCGTTCAGTTCTAGGCTGCTTTCAGTTCATATTTGTGACATCGATGGATGAGTGAATGTCGTGAGCTTGAACTCAAAAACGGCGAGGTTGAATGAACTCTTGCTGGACTTTGGGAGGCTGGCTCTCTGTTGCCATGTTTTGGCTTAAGGTAAACGCTCTTACATTTAGATAATTAGTATGGACTGGGTGTGTGCATGCGCCGTGGCCTCTTGGCTGCGTCATGGACATGAATAACAATCTTCATGAATAGCCAGGCTTTTCCATCATAGTGTGATGTGCGCCTTGGTGTGTGGGTGTGTGTTCACTGTCCACGAGCGAGTACTCTTCCTCTATTCACTCGCTAAGATGCTCCATTCATTACCACCAGGTCTCCTCATCGCCCTTCCTCCTCCCCTCAGCCCCACATCCACTGAATCACACTGCACTGCAGTGTCAGAAGCGACGACTCATTCACAAAGCCGTGCTAGGTCCTCCCACTGCCACATGTCTTTGAGAACACACCCACGCGGAGACCCACGAGTGTGAGGTTCTACCATACAGACCGACACAAGGGCCTTCTGCTCAGCAAAGTACACACACACACACACACACACACACACACACACACACACACAGGCCGTGTCAAGGCATTGAAGCTTAATTCAATTACTGAAGCACCAGCAGGCTGTGAAGTGATCTGGCATCACGTCCTGAGGTCCCTCCCCCAAAATCCTGGCTCAATAATGAATAATGCTTGATTAGTATATCACATTTTAATATACTATTAATAAAGCTGAAATCTTTTTTTCACCAATTAGGTTGGGTGGGATGGAAAGGGAAAGAATGTTAGAAGAAAATAATAATAAAAACTGAAAGAAATGTATACAGTAATATACATTTGGTTAATGGTTAAGCTGATATACCTTTTAAAATACAAAACAAAGCTGTGATGGTTTATGTCCGAATCAGTCCCTTTTTCCCATTTCATCAGCATGCAGTCAGTTGTCAGACACAAGATATTATGCACAAATGAAGCCCAAATAAATGTTATTTCAAATTATACCAGAATTCAGAAGAGTACTTTTCCTGTCATCTGCACTTCTCATTATGTCCTCCTTATTCATCTTGTGACTCCCATCTGTACATTCTAACTGCCACAGTAAGTTTCTTGGACAAGGTCTCTCAGTGTTTTTTGTATAGCAGATTGAGTGTGTGTGAAACATGCTCTTAGTCTTAAGCATCTGGATTAGCGCCGCTGCTCAATTGCTCGCTTTTGAGTGGAGTAATGGATAGAGTAGAACTGTCAGAAATGTGTTTGTGAAGCAGTTTTGCAGGTTTCAGTCAGGTATGAGCCAAACTGGAAGTGGGCAGCAGCTTTATTCCTGTCATATGGGTCTCAATAGAAATATATGTAGAAATATATGTATTGCAGTAATGGCGTTAAAAAAACACCCTCATTCTTTCCATGGCACCAAACCCCCAGAGAAACGTCTAACTTCCCTCTTCTGTTAAATACAGCACAGCTCTTATCCGCTTCACACTGTTAGACACTGTTGACTCTGTGGACTCATTATCAAGCCACATTTTAGAGTTTGCTCACCTGGCATATACATGTCATTCTCCTAACCTTCTACTTTGTATAAAATTGACATGCAACTTAGTGAAAGAAATATCGAAGGATTGTATTTGTTTTTTCATGCTTCGGTACAGATAAATAAAATCTCTTTGTAAATCTGAAAAATGTACTGTACATTTGGATATCGAACAAATCCAAATCAAGAAAGCATTTCTATTGTTCTGACTGTGTGAGGAAATAAAAGGCCAAATAACTTGAGGTGGGGAAGGGCACGTGGACATAGAAAGCATGTGCCATCAAATGAGACCTCTGTGCCCCCCTTTGTCAGGATAACACACACACGCATGCATGCACACACACACATATACACAAAGAAACACGAACAGAGCATTCAAATCAGTACTCCCTCTGTGCCCAAGTGCCGATACTCTCCCTTTTTACACATCGGCCATTGTTTTTCTAACCTGTACACTGGCTTGAAAGGATGCAAGCACCGTGTTTAGGGTCCATTCAACCGCCATCCCCTCCACCCATTTCACTGTCTCCCAAACCTCACATACAGGAAGTCAGACATCAATACAGACACTTAATAGCCAGCAAACAAAATGACAAATGGATCTGCAGGCTGATGTCACTCCAGTATTGCTTATGACAGAGTGAGGGAACGTTTTGCCCACGTACAGTACTGGGCAAAAGTATTAGGCACCTGAAAGTCAAACGTCACTTATTTGGGTAGTGTTTTAATAAAAAAAATATCTATACACCGATCAGTCATAACATTATGTTCACCTGCCTAATATTGTGTAGGGCCCATCTTGCCGCCAAAATAGCACTGACCCGTCGAGGCATGGACTCCACCAGACTGTGGTTTCTGGCACCAAGACGTTTGCAGCAGTTCCTTTAAGTCCTATAAGTTGCAAGGTGGGGCCTCCATGGAGTGGACCTGTTTGTCCAGCGCATCCCACAGATGCTCGATTGGATTGAGATCTGGGGGATTTAGAGGCCAAGTCAACACCTTGAACTCAGTGTAGAGTTCCTCAAACCATTCCTGAACCATTTTTACTATGTCAAAAAGGGAATACTGTTGCCATGAAAGAGTGCACATGGTCTGCAACAATGCTAAGGTAAGTGGTACATGTCAAAGGAACATCCACGTTAATGGCAGGACCCAAGGTTTCCCAGCAGAACATTGCCCAAAGCATCACACTGCCTCTGCCGGCTTGCCTCCTTCCCATAGTGCATCCTGGTGTCATGTGTTCTCCAGGTAAGCGATGCACACACACCCAGCCATCCATGTGATGGAAGACAATACGTGATTCATCAGACTAGGCCACTTTCTCCCATTGCTCCGTAGTCCAATTCGGATGCTCACGTGCCCAATGTAGGTGCTTTCAGCAGTGGACAGGGGTCAGCATGGGCACCCTGACTGGTCTGCAGCTACACAGCCCCATATGTAACTAACTGTGATGCATTGTGTGTTTTAACACCTTTCAATCATTATCAGCATTAACTTTTCCTTCCTTGGACCACTTTTGAAAGGTACTGACTGCGGCAGACCGAGAACACCCCACAAGGGCTTTAGTTTTGGAGATGGTCTGACTCAATCATCAAGCCATCACAATTTAACCCTTGTCAAAGTCGCTCAGATCCTTATACTTGCCCACTTTTCCTGCTTCTAACACACCAACTTAGAGGACAGAATGTTCGCTTGCTGCCTAATATAGCTCTGGAAATAATTAAGAAACTACTGCACCTTTTACTGCTGCAGCAACGGACTACTCACCCCCATGATGGCAAGATCATCAGTGTTCACTTCACCTGTCAGTGATCATAATGTTATGGCTGCTCGGTGCATATAATATATGGAAATACATGAAAATTATATTTATATTTTTTTACAAATATACACTGTTTAAATAAATTACTTTTGTTCAACTTTCAGGTGCCTAAGACTTTTGCACAGTACTATACCGTAAAAGTAACAGATTTCAATGTGTCTAATTGATGCAAAGTAGATGTATACACAGCAAAGAAATCACACACCCACACCTGTCAAAAGTGAATGAATGCACAGCGCATTTGAGCTTTGAAAACCAACCATTCATAGTTGTCTTTTAGGGTGGGACAATATCATTCTTTTGGTGTGTAAATAATGTCTTTTATAAATTTAGCTAATCATAATACTGCTAAGTGTGACATCAAATGAATAGGCATTTCTGGCGTTTGATCCTGTAAACAAACACTTATACTGTCACGTCAGCACCACTACGAGCACAGGCCTCCAGCTCCTAGCACGCCACATCCAGTCCCTCAGTTTCCCAGTCGCCACGATTATTGTCTCCCATTTATTAAGTGCACTTGTTTTTTTTGTTTTCGTCATTATTTAGGCACACCTTTGTCACTGGTTATTGTTGAGTATTGTTTTTGGTCATTGCCTTAGTCACTTTTTGTTTCAGTAATATCTCCATTTCGTTCTCTGTTGAAGTTCTGCTCCTAGTCGTGTTTTGTTGGATTTAGTTGATTAAATTCTGACTTGGAGCACTTGAATCCTGAGCCTGCGGTGTCATTCGTTACATATACACAACTGTTCAAAAGCTTGGGGTCACTTAGAAATGTCATTCTTTTTCATGAAAACACAAATGAGTTTCAATAGGAAATATAGCAAAAGTATTATGGGGAGGCCACGGTGTATTGTTCAAAACATCAAAGTTCAAAAGGTTATGGCAATAAAAGTTCAAAATGAAGGTTAATAGTTATATAAGTAACAGTAATTCTAATATAAAAATAACCAGATAGCACAAACGATCAATAATAACATTATACAAAAAACATGCATCAATAATAATAACTATACAACCGTACAAACTTAGTGCAATGTAAAAGTGACAGGTGTGCATGGCATGATGAGCATGATATGAAGTGACAGGTTTGCATGGGACTATGGATGGAAGGGGTTCCTGAATTGAGCAGCCTTAAGTCCAGGATTTGGTTAGATAATCTGAAAAAAAGGCCCCAGGATCAAAAATAGCGAACATTTCTTTTAACTTAGATTTTCGCATCAAGTCTTAAAATGTCTTTGTTCAAAGTTTTTTTTTCCAGTTTCGCTTCTTCTTTCAATTACAATTCCTGCCCACCTTCATTCAAGTCATCTTCTCTTAAACCCAAGTTTTTATTCTCTAATTCGCTTGGAATCAGGGCAGCTGACTGTGCCACCTATGGTTTAAAAAGAGGACTAAGACCTCTACAATTAAGTTAGCAATACAAGACAGATTCTATTCTGGATTTTGCCGCACACATGGACCAGTTGGAAACAATTTATTAAAATTTGTATTGAAGTTCCTCAAAAGGATAATACGGTCTCTTTGAGGATAGGCCCAACATGACAGAGTGGCTCGCGCGATTACATCATCGTCCTCCGCCTTGCGTAGCGGGATCCTCCAGATAGAATCTGTGCCCCCTCAGTTTTGTTTACCCATAAACACTGCAAATGGTATATGAATTAGATATGCCCCCTCATTTATGAAAAATTCCCCCCTCAGCCAGGCTGTTCCCTTCCTCTTTCTTTTCCCTCACCTAGTGAGATTTTGGAAATCCTTTTATTTGCTGCTTGGCAAATCGTTGCAGCGATCTTGTTAGCTGTGTTAGTTGAGGGGAGATGAGGATGTGGTGAAGTAAGTGTGTCAGACGTTAGGAGCTGTAAAACTGTAGTAAACAAAGTCCAAGCCACCAAAACACGTGTACAAAACAACTCCTGTGGTGACGGCACACACCCAAAACAGTGCTACAAACATAAAACAGATTATATGTTACAACCATATGAATACAAACATTAACTCATAAATACTGGGGAAGTAAAAATAAAACAATAATTGATGTGAGAGTAATACAGTCTTAGTTGCCTGTACTTTTGTTCTTAATGTAAAAAAAATCTGTTATTAGGGTGGCAAAAAAACTATATTAAAATGCAATAAACGTGTATACTTAACTCATGATTAGGATTTTTTTGCTGTGATGTTTCCAAGCTCGAAATGTTTACTAGCCCCTGTCAAACTTCAGACACCAGAACAAATCAAACTTCATTATACAGCTCTGGAATAAATTAAGAATAAAAAATTTAAAAGTAAGAACAAATTAAGAAAACACTGAACCTTTTGTTTCCTTTCCAAAAAATTAGTCAGACGAAGATGGGAAGAAATTGTAATTGCAAGAAGAAGCAAACATGAAAGAAAATGTGTTTGAACGAAGACATTTTTAGATTGGATGCGAAAATTTATTTATTGGGTTAAGCGTACATTTTACCAGATTTGAATCATTTTTTTTCATATGATTGAATTTTGTTTTTACATATTTTTTGTTAACATTAGCATTTCTTTTTATTTCCTAAAAATATTTCAGTTATGTTTTAGTTTTCTTACGGCCAATACATTTTAGCTAATCTAAAGCATACACCTCCCGCAAGATGGATTATCTTGATGGGCACTTTTTACTTACCATATTGTGTCAAGCTGCTCCCACAACAGCTCATTAGGTTTGTGATCCGATGACTGTGCTGGCCACTCCATTGTAGACATAATATGAGCTGACTGTTTCTTTTCTAAATAGTTCTTGAATAATTTAGAGCTGTGCTTTGAGTCATTGTCATGTTGTAGGTTGAAATAGGCCCTAATCAAGTGCAGTCTATAGGGTATGTCATGGCATTGCAAAATGGAGTTATAGTCTTCCTTCTTCAAGATCCCTTTTACTCTACAGATGTCTCTCAATTCACCACCACCCAATAAGTCAATTTAATCTTAACATTGTAGTTATTCTAGCACTGATATTCAGAGACTTACAGTTACTGCATTCTGCATCTTTAAACAGCTAATAAAATCTTCTAAAGTTAAATGAAATTACCTCCTGGCCAGGTAGACTTTGTGGGCAAGAAACCATCCAGCTGAAAAAAACAGAAATTCTCCTTTAACTCTCTCAACAAATCTTCCTACCTCGTTGAGCCTGTGATTCCATGTATATTAACAAGAACTGAGGAGAGGTGAGGGGCAATAAGTTCACTTATGCAGGAGCAGAGGGTGGTCTACAACAAGAGAGCAACCATAAGAGATAGTAAGAGATGTGTCTTGAGAGTTAGATTTTTACACGTTACACAGTTCAAACAGCAGAGAGACTTTGATGAAGCATTGCAGATTCTCCTTACAATAGACTGCCAATTGTCCTCATTTAATACAGAAGGTACCAGCACATTTTCTGGTACAAGATCACCCTCACCTCCAAAAAACAATTCACCTTCACTGAATGATATATACTAACACAACAGTTGCCTGAAATTGAGGCTGGTAACAACATTAATAGATCTGGGACCAGGCTCTGGGAATAGTGTGAGGTGAGCAACATGGTGTAAAGCAGCAGTAACACTGATTGGATGATGTATCCTGCTAGGCTGGTGTAGTAGAACTGAGTGTCATCAGATTGAGAGCAGCAACACAATTACACTGGGCTCCTCCTGACTTCGGAATATCTCTCTGTTCTTTTCTCCCACTTGTCAAGTAGACAATGGCATGCGGACACTCAGAATTCACATTGAGATACATACGGTTTTGTAGTGCATGGGTACTTTTAAACCAGTAAAAATAGGCAATTACTGTTTGTTTTTGAAATGGTGGGGAGATATGACCGTTGAGATTCTGTTTTATAGCACAGAAGATAGGGAGTTTTTTCCAGTTGTGTATCTATCATCAACTCCTGGCAATGAAAAAAACATGAAATCAACCAATTAGCCAACTATTTTCCCCTTGCTGTTGAAAATGTTTCTATCCATTAATGTAATCAATAAATAAATACATAGATTTTCACAACTGATCCTGGGTGAAACACATTTAACTAATGGAAATCATACAGTAACTCATTGTAAAGACCAGCCCAGAGCTCATTTAGTTAAGGGTTTTAGAGTGCTGCATGACAGAGGGACCAATAACCTGTGTTGGCCTCCAATTTTAAAACACTGAGGTCTATTGTCGTCGCCTTGGCTTCATGTGCTATGCTGGAATCTGAAGTAAGGGAGGGAGAAGCTACAGGACAGTTGGTGCCTGCAGGTTCCACACTGGTTGAATTGGGGGGAGATGTTAACAAAAATACCTTCTGGATCCCCTATGTAAATTGGATTTTTAATATTATCAACAGCTCTTCCTGCCAAGAGAACAGCCATTTTCTTGCCAACTTTTGACTATTTGTTCCTAGCAATGACTGAGTTCATCAGATGATTCTGGCAGAACAGAGATGGGAAGAAGGCAAATCATCTTGTCAAAAAAGATTATTAATAACACAAGCCGTAGGACCAGAACCACAGGGACCATCTCCCCTGAACATGACAGAGGTGAAAAGAGGCCAGGGCAATGGAGATCCAAAATCAGCACAACAGGCTGTGTCATAATGAATTAGGGTGTTTTTGAACATTTGTAGCCCATGGGTCCATAGCAGATAAGAGTTTTACTTCAAACAGCCACACAACCTTAAACCAGTAAGGAAATACAGTAGGACGATGAGAAATAACATTTTTTACATCCTGTGCATCAGAAGTAGTACTTCTAGATACACCAAAAGTAGCTGGATAATGTTTCCACCCTTCCTTTAATTTAGGAACCTCAGCACCTATGGGGATATCAAGCCCCAGGGTGGTGCCCAGCTAGTGGTCCGCCTCCCTGGCAGCTTCCGTCTAGCCATTCAGAACCCCTGAGCTCCCCAGAAGCATGCACTCCTGGTGGGGTGTGGTCCGAGGCTCGGAGGGGGGCAGGGTGAATGCATCGTTGACTTCAGCAGCACAAATGCACCCTCACCACCGCCCCTGCAAAAACCACCTGCCCTTGATCACAGCTCAGCAGCTTCCCCTAAACGAACCCTGCTCTCAATAAGGCCTTATTTAGGCAAATGCCAAAACCGGCAGGGTTGTGATGAAAATCCTCACTACTTTTGACACTATGCTGTCACTAATGAGTAAGACAAGGGGACCTGGATCTCATGGAGCTTCTTCTTTCTGCCCTGCCTCTGAAACCACCACCTCTGCATTTGTTTGTTAATATAGTGCTCCCCCAGGGGCCTGAACACTTGTCTTGTGTAAGGAGCTTACGAGCGTGTCAACTTACATTTTCACCCCAGATAAACAGGATGCAATGGATAACTAGTTAAGATTTCCAAAAGACACAGATTGCCTTTAAAAAGTAATTTCTTAGCAAGAATATTAATCCATTTGACTTTGTTCAAATGATTACCAATAATTGTAGCATATTTGTTTTGTATCGACAAATCTTTTTTTCTTTGACAAGGTTTCACTCAATTAATTACATAGATTAGATAGATTCATATGATTTTACTATGAAATCAAGCTGATGAACAATTCAATTTTTGAAATTTCTTTTTTCTTCTTATATACCTATCTTGGAGATAATTGTGGATGGCACTGTATACATGCTGCCAAGACTTCGACAATACGCTATTCACAGTACATTATTTACACTATAGATACATAATACTGTAGTTATATTTTATTAGTTGGATCGACTCTAACCTAGACCCTATTTCAAATTCGGTAAAGTAGGTAATCTGTAAACTCAACAGTTCTGCATCGTTCTGAGATATCAGGAGGGTGAAGAATGTGCTTAAGTACAGGTGTGGAGCCATGAGGATCAATGATAGATTAACGATAATATGAGAGAAATAGATCTGACTTGGGGATTGTTTCTCTCATCTGTCTTCTAATGGAACTCTCAGGTGTTTGATGTTAATCCGACCCTATCCCCTCTTTTTCCTTTTGATCCAAGACCAGGTCTTCTAAGGAAGTGTAAGATAGGCTGAGTTAGGCTTAGTATGTCAAAAAGACACCTTAATACCCCATCAGCAAACATTGTTAGAATTGTTACTTTTCAATGGAAAACCCTTATACTCCCAAAAGGTGAATTAGCTGGTATAAAAACAGTTCAGGTGTTGTGTGTTTTAGCTAATAATTAAAGTGTCTTATCACTGTAGTTTTTTTGGTGTAAAGAATATTGAGCAACATTTTAGACCAATGTTTATTTGATGGTTAAATTACTTAATATGGACAAAAAACTATTTCTAGCCTTGTAGTTGCCTTTGTTATGTAGTTGAATTCCAGTGTCATTGGCTAATTCCTCCCAATGACCTGTGTGAAGTAATGTGATTACAACTGCAAAAGGGACATCAGGAGAGATCAGACAAAATATTACACTGCAATTGGCTACTTCAACAGAGATTGTCTCAATGGTGCTGCCTGTGTTTTTTTTAATCTGTTTATAGCTGTGCTACAAACATTTCTCAATCACTCACAGAAAGGAGATAAAAATCCCCAAAATGAACACAGAGTCACAGCTTTGGTACTGTAAGGTGTTGTTTGCTTTCCCAGCTAAAAATAAAGCTTTTGTTCCAGTGACAAAAACATTCAGCCTTCAGCAGCGCAAATATTGAGATGGTAAGCCACAGTTTTAATCATTAGTTCACACCTGGAATCGGGTTGTTGGCGGTTAGTTGGTTGCGACTGCTCTCCTGGGTCTGGCCTGGGCTAAACATAGCAAGTCAGGAACACAATTAGGACCAAAATTGACCAGTGGAAAAACAGGACCAGAGGGATCAGAGGGTTAAGTAGAGGTTCGGCAAGAACCTGCAGAAGCATTCAACTTGTGTATGTATTTATCCATTGTTATTGCTCCGTTCAGTACTCCCTAATAGCACTTCTATATCATTGATTGATTTTCCATTCCTTTTCCATCTCATCTCATCAAACTTGGCACGTTGCAGTTGGGGAAAAGGCAGTGGGGATGTGCAGAGAGGAAAGCACCATCGATCGTAAAGGCACTCAAATATTCTCAAGATATGATGGCTTCAGTATGGAAAGAAGG
>JACXGJ010001809.1:13860-76056 GCA_016801105.1 Esox niger
ATATATATATATATATATATATATATATATATATATATATATATATATATATATATATATATATATATATATATATATATATATATATATATATATGTACAGCTCTGGAAAATAATTTGACCACGTTTTTCTTTCCTTTCCAAAAAAGAGGAACAGAAGGGTTCAAATGAAGAGACCACTGCAAAGTGAATGCCTCTGTTTCTCACTCAAAACTATCTTTTTCAACTTTTTTGGAAACAGAAAATAAGTGCAGCAGTCTCTTAATTCTTCCAGAGCTGTATACAGTATACACACACTACCGGTCATTTGGGGTAATTCAGTAATTTCCTTGTTTTCAAAAGAAAATAAATACTTTTGTCTCTTAAAATAACATTCAATTGATCAGAAAGACAGTGCGTTAATGTGGTAAATGACGACTGTTGCTGGCAACAAAAGAGTATCTACATAGGCGTAGAGGCCCATTATCAGCAACAATCAGTCCCGTTCCAATGGCACGTTGTGTTTGCTAATACAATTTGTATTTAAAAGGCAAACAGATCATTCGAAAAACTCTTGCAATTATTTAAGGATAATCTGACAGCATGAGTGACCCAGCAGCAATGTGGAAATAGGTTATGTATATACAGTATAATTCAGTATATTGACACTAAGGGGGGTAAGAGGGAGAGACAAAGAGATTGAAAATGAGAGATTGATGGATGCCGGAGGAGAAAACAGAGCGTGGCTCCCTTCTGGACAGCCAGCCCACATGCACGCATACTGTTAATATACACCGACATTATTGCATAACAGTCCCTGTGCCTCCATAATCTTCAGTTGTGTGCTAACAGCAATGACTGCAGTGACAGTCCAGGGCATCGTTGTATACAAATGATTATTTAGCCGAGTGTGGGAGGGGATGGAAGGAGTTTCTTTTTCTATCAATGTACCGCTTCATCAAAAAAATTGAACCCAATCATCAATCTACCCACAAAACCCAAACACTTTCCGCCATCAGCTATGTGACAGAGATAACTAACTGTATGGAGGAGTTGGTTAGAGGGAGGAGGTAGAGGATGATCCATCCGGTCGTAGCGGGAGGCAGACAGGCAGTAAGGACCGCTCTGCATTAAGGCGTGATGGGGATTTATGAGATGTGGACAGACATCAGAGTAATTTTAGTAATTTAAGCACACATCCCTCCCACAATAGATAACCAAACATATTCAATATTCATCTGCACGTAGCAGGCTGGCTGCAATCTGGGGCAATCGATGGGCAGCAGGCAGATTCAAACATTGTCACAATCCGATTGTGTTTACATTTTAGATTGAAATGTGGTTGACTCTGAACTTCACTCTAGGTTGAAATCTGGTTGGCTTCCTCTGAAACGTTACCCTGGCATGTGGAGAATTGGTGGTACCAGTGAAATCATTATCAGCTGTGGTGATACATAGCTATTGGGACTGCATCAGACTAGGCTAGATGTACATTTAGGAAGACACCACGAGCTGACATTTAAATGCCAAACGGATATCAGGCTGGTTGAGCAAAGATTTTAATCCTTTGGGCATGGGGCGTTTCCAATAAGTGCTAAGAAAAGTTCCTTTGAAAGTGATTGGATTGACCTTCAACTAATCAAACCAATAACGCACCTGACGTAGTCCCAAATCTACTAAATGCACAACAAAAAGCAATCAAGCAGATCAGTAAGCGTACCCAATTAACGTGAATGAATATATGAAAAAAACAGTCAATTGCTCATTTTAAACGAGCAGAGAAGGAAAACCAAGTAGCACCTGTACAAACATATAAACGGGACTGGGAGCCTACGCTTTCAAAGACGCCCATTGTTGTCATTTCCATGGGCTGGGAGCAGAGTATACTCGACATCACCTAGACCACACCCATACTTCTTGAAAGTGCACTGATTGGCCCGGTAAAAACAATAGTCATCTCCAAACCTGACCCAACTCAATCAATCAATCAAATGTATAAAGCAATTTTTACATCAGCAGTTTTTACAAAACACCCAGCCTGAAACCCCAAAAAGCTAACAACAACAGTGTTGAATTTCAGTGGCAAGGATAAACTCCCTAAGAATATGTAGGAAGAAACCTAGAGAGGAACCAGGCTCAGAGGGGTGACCAGTCCTCTTCTGGCTGTGCCAGGAGAACATTTCAAGGGTACAAGTTGTAATAACTAATAAATGCATGTGGGCTGAGTCCAGAGTCTAATCTAGCCCAGGACAGAAACATGACCAGATGGACAGGGACAGGGACAACCAGTGGGGGCCATCAGAGTGGCAGCTGGAATCGTCAGGCATCATCCAAAGTCCTCCTGCAACACAACCAGGAGGATTTTGGACAGGGACAGCAACTTGTCTTTCAAGCCTGGTACTCCAGAGGTGTGAGCCAAGACCTCATGTCCTCCTAAGTTTAAATGGTAACTCATCATGACCAGACTGATAGTTGTGTAGCGTTTACACATGAGCCAGCGGGATCAGGCAGCAGTGCGAGGCTATGGCTTGTGGTCGTCTTACAGCAAAACTAAACACATCTACATGTTCCAGAGAATCCCTGATTTAAATGGAGTTACTCATTTGACTGTAGCTCCAATTGGTCATGGCAATTCTCTGTGACAACACCACCGCAACTGAAAACCTTCGCAATATCACATAACGACACAACATTGGCAAATTCTAGCATAACTGCATATGCTGTATAGAAATTGGGGTTCTTTATAATCCAAATGTCTGCATATTGCAACATAAATTAAATGTTCTCATTAACTGTGTGTGACCTATTACATGCAAATCATTTTCTTCCGTATGTTTCTTATCGAGCCCTGATGATGCTTCTTGCTGAGAAACCAGGAGACCCTGTAAATGATTCCCATCATTATAATTCAAGTGCTGACTGAACCTGTCACTGAGGAACGCAAATGGTTGGTTTTAAGTTCAGCTCATTGAGACGTTGAGGAAACCGTTCAACCTACATCTACATTCCAGATCAACCAACTCCAACTCCTCTGTTCTCAGATATTCAATTGCCCCATCCATGCACTGAGTTTCTTTCCCATACTATTTTGGCAGCAGGTAGCCTAGCTGTTGAGCATGGGGCCAGTTACTGAAATGTTCCTAGTTGGAGACCACTAGTTAAAAGAAATGTGTTAGTGTGCCCTTGAACACGCAATAGTAATTTGCTTCCAGGATTGTCAATAATTGCTCTTCTAAAAGAGAATTGGGAAATAACTTTTTGTGTTATGCCGAAATGTAAACCCAGATGTGTGTAGAACATGATGAATGAGCACCCTGTTAGCTTTGACAACATCCGTTCCAGGCCATACATGCATCCTACTGTTGTTTTCTAACCAGACCCAACCCCCTTTTACCTCTTCCCCCTTGTCTGTAAGTTGCAGTATTATCGAATTTACCCAATTCCTCTTTCTGTTCAAATGGTTACTTTTTAACACAAATGCTACCTACTTTTACATCACTGAGACAAGGAAGTTATGCAGTAAGGAATTGATATTCCGTTTTACTGGCATTCTGAGGCTTTGACAGTAAGCTATGGAAAATGTGGACTTTTGCTAAAATAGCTGGATTCTAAACCATGCTACAGCTGTACCTGTACACTGGAGGCAGCACCTTAGATTGCCAAATCAGCTTTGTCAAACAACCACTTAAAAACCCCAAATCAAATCAGACATATTATTGCCTTTCAACTGTTTTGCATGAAAAAATTAACCAAAGATGAATGTCCTTTATAGTTAGTACAGTCTCAAATTCATTCAAACAAGTTCCATTAAGATGTCAGCTCTTGCCCTGGCCTATTATGTAGTCTCATAACACAGTGCTTTTCAACACAACCAAATCAACTAGCATCAGTATAATGAATGCAATTAATCAGTAATTAAATGCAATGTCACAAATCAAAGGATTAACTCCTTAACACCTATAATGAATACTATAAAATGCAAGAGGGCTCTGCATATCCCATGTGCCAAGATGAGAGATGGTCCTTTGCTGCCATCTAATGTCCCTTGTACCAAAGTACATTGAATGACAGGCTGTTTGAAGTAGTTTTCTAAAAAATACTGTTTATTTCACAATTGAAAATAGCACACCACATTCTTTATTTCAGAATAGGGGTACGTCATGAGGCTCTTTGCACTAGGGAAAATGTTTATGTACTGCCCACAAAATTTGAACTGTGAGAATGCATGGCTTTGAAATCTAAGACATTCTCAATATTTTTTCCAGAACCCAACTTGCCTTTTGTAATGGACTCCCTGCTCTGTGAGAGATACCAGTTGCTATTTTTGCATTGCAAGCCTGATTTCGTGCACCAGATTTTAATAATTAGCTGGTTAATAAACTGCAAGGGCTAGATATGAGTGGATTTGAAGTAAACACCTACAGGAAGTAAGCTCTCTAGAATCAGGATTGGACACCACTAGATATTGAATTCAGGGAGTTGTGTCATAAATTAAAACGCCTTACAACAGTTCTCCTACTTACATTTAAGTAACTTTTTACATGGCAATGTCACTTATTCCAAAAATCGAAGTAAAAAAGTTTAATGAAAATGTAAGTTTAATGTACAATTAAACTGCATCTAAGGCAAAAGATGAGGTCAACACAACAGGAAAGGAATGGATATTCCAGCCAAGGCCTCGATGGAGAACACCAATGGAGAAGGGCAAAAAACAACAGAAAAACAGGGGAACATGCTATAAAAAGATCTGCAGTCTGGTTCAATTAAGAGGTGTCCATTGTAGGTTCTGAAAAACAAAGAGAAACAGTCACTTCACCGATTAGACCTGCACTCAAAAAATAAAATCCATCAAGTGCACATAAATGCAGGTTACGGATTCATTTAGTACAACACAATGCCTTAGAAAATCAACTGTGAAATTTACATAATACGTTCTATGAAAGATGCATTTAAAGGTGACAGGCAAAGGTTATTTTTGTCAGTGATAAATTCTTTCAATTTCTTCCCCCTAAGTACTTCAAGAATGCCGACTGCGTGGATCGGGAACTGCCACAAAGAGGTGGCTGACAGGAGAGCCTGGGTAGGGATGTAGGGTTTGAGTTATATGTTCAATTAACTTTACTGAGGCAATATGGTAGTGAAGTGTTTTTGCCAATTGTTTTAGCAGATGTACTAATGTTCTTTAAATCAACACAGTTGATTGTCTGTCTCACAACAGGTGTTTGAAGGAATATGACAGGGAAAATAATTAAATTAAACTATTACATGACAGTCCTAAAAAATAATGGGTTCCACTAGACCCTACACTCAATATATTTTGGTCAGTCCTGAATAACAATATACCTTATTTTCTTATCCGCAAACATGGGATTGAAGCTGCTAACCCTGCATCAACTCATTAGACGTGTGGTCGGCTTCAATTTTGCACTCTCATGTTACAACCTTTTCTCCAGCGCAAATATGCAAATCCACAGTAAGCCATCTTATTTCCCCATAATATGGATTCTTTGTCTATTTTATGTGGTTGCATAACTGAAAATATTCTAAGTATAATTCAGTTAGTGTGTGCTAATTAAGCAAATGCTCTAATTGACCTTTTGAGTGGTCAGGATCGTTTTAAACTATCAGCATGTTGAGTGAGTATAGGAATTGCACCGTTAAGGGCTTTGAATAATGCACATGATGGTTAAGCCTGTACATCATGCGTAGATGATGTACAGGCTTAACCACAAATTAAAACGCACTTCTGTTTTTTTTTTTTATCACAAGTATACCCAATTACAAGTCTCACTGTGACAAACAAATATGTGAGAGTATGACCAGATCAACAAACTCCTAGTTTCTTCCAAAATGTTTTTAAAGAGAGGAAAAACATCTAATATGCAATAAAACAGTAATCCCCTTAATCATTTAGCCCTGGCATATATTTTTTATCCAGTAAAGAGCCATTATAATCAACAGAAAAACACGATCAAAATAGCTGATAGTTGCAGCACTACATACAGCGAGGGAAAAACTTATTTGATCCCCTAATTTTTTTAAAAATCTTTTCCCACTGACAAAGAAATGATCAGTCCATAATTTTAATAGTAGGAATATTTGAACAGTGAGAGACAGAAAACAACAAAAAATGTATGAATTGATTTGCATTTTGATGAGAGAAATAAGTATTTGATCCCATTTCTTAAAATGATTTAAATGTTGAGAAAACATCATGTTCAGAATGTTTTTCTTGACGTGACATTGGCCACTGAATTACAAACATCAAAATGACAGAAAGATCTATATAACCAGCTACCAAAAACATATCTGTTCTCACTCCACCCCTCAAATATTTCTTTCTTCAGACTAACAACTTTTTAATTTTAAAAAGGATGAAAGGGGACATGTTTGCATGTACGAGTATGTCTCAGAGAAAGCCAGATAAACAGTGATTATCAGCTAACTTCAGCAGGGGAGGGATCACTTAGGAAAGTTGGCATCTGTTTTAGATGCATGTTGGGAAAACTGACATCAATTCCCTTGGAATAAAAAGTACTTCCTATATTCCAGACTTCCTATATTCTGATATGACAGAAAATGGGATCTAAGTGGCAAAGATGAAATTTAGACTCACGTGTTGTCTCGTTGAAGAGGAATGAATCCTGGTACTCCTTCATATACTGTGAAGATCTGGCCTCATCCAGAAAAAGGGAGTAGACCCTTTTAATGTCCTCAACCTGCACCTCTGTACCCTGAGGGAAGCAGAATGTAGCTTAAAAACTGGTCATATACGAATCGATCCTCTGCTAAACAAAAGATCTGACACCTGCATGTTTTACTTCACTAATTACCTCAGTTACACAAGTGAGGAAGTAAGAAGAATGTACGTAATCAATGAATGTGTGGAGAAATAGCCTAAACGGAAATGTGATTCAAACATTTAAGAATCCAATGTTCAATGGATTCTAGTCATGCTGATGGAATTAGTTCCTTTTTGTGTCGGCCCGCTAGGTCTCTAGGTGTGTGCGTAGGAAAGATGTAGCCATGAAGGGGTGAATTTGACCCTGCCCATCATATGGTGATGCTTGTGTTAATAGAGAAATAGGCTCACCCTGCGCTTGCGACACACCAGGCCAGCGGTGCTGATGAGCTGGATGG
This sequence comes from Esox niger, assembly GCA_016801105.1. Lineage (NCBI taxonomy): Eukaryota > Metazoa > Chordata > Actinopteri > Esociformes > Esocidae > Esox > Esox niger. Next base: position 20,979 of record JACXGJ010001809.1, read on the forward strand.
CGTATCGAAGCGACGTCTCCTGGCCAATACGAGTCAGAACAGTGTGAGCCTCCTCACTTAGCTCCACGTCCTCTTCCTCACACCTAGGTGGTTAGCACAGAAGCATTACTACTCAGAACCCCCAACATGTGTTTCACGTTATGTTAGTCCCACATAGGAATAGGTTTGTGACCTGAATGATCTAAAGCCACCTGATTACTCAAAACACATAAAAAAAAAAATAAAATCCAGGCCATGGATGTCAGCAGGAAACCGATGGAGGGCATCCTCCGGGTAGGGAATGAGGCGTTACCCCAAGTAAAATAGTATCTCGGGGTCTTGTTCAGGAGTGAGGGGAAAATGGAGCGGGAGATTGGACGGAGAATCAGAGCAGCGGGGGCGGTATTGCATTGGCTTTACCGCACCGTTGTGACGAAAAGAGAGCTGAGCCAAAAGGCAAAGCTCTTGATATACAGGTCTATTTTCGTTCCTACCCGCAACTATGGTCATGAAGGCTGGGTCATGACCGAAAGAACTAGATTGCTGGTAGAAGTGGCTGAAATGAGTTCTCAGAAGGGTGGCTGGCATCTTTCTTAGAGATAGGGTGAGAAGCTTAGTCATCTGTGAGGAACTAGGAGTAGAGCCTCTGCTTCTTTGCATTGAAAGGAACCAGTTGAGGTGGTTCAGGCATTTGGTAAGGATGCCCCCAGGACGCGTCCCTAGGGAGATGTTCCAGGCACGTCCAGCTGGGAGGAGACCACGGGGTAGGCCCGGGATTAGGTGAAGAGATTATATCTCGACACTGGCCTGGGAACGCCTCGGGATCCCCCTGTCAGAGCTGGCAAATGTCGCTCGGGAGAGGGAAATTTGGGGTCGCCTGCTGGAGCTGTTGCCCTCAAGAACCGATACCAGCGGATGAAGAGGAATCCATCATGCAACATATACAAATATGAAGGATGTGGGCAAACAAACTTAATGAAAGTCAGCTTGTTTGCTAATGCCTTGGTGTGGCATAAAATAATGTTACTGGATTTACATTTTTAAATACAGAAAACAGACAAATCTGCAGAGCGATTTTCTTACCGGATCTTAAGGATTTGCCGTGTCTCTTTCTCAGTGTAGGGTGAGGTGGCAATGATGAGGAGGCGGTCCAGCAGGTCGATTGGGATGCCATGGGGACTCTGGTAGTTGGTACCTCGGATGCTGAGAGAATGCAGGACAGATGAGGCCCAATAACATTCCTTCAACACTTACAAAGACATAATAGATATCTAAAAAAGTCGAATTTTAACTGTTTATTTACTATACAGTTGCTATATTTTTAACAGCATTAATAAACACTGTAGGATAAAGGCTTCTAGCATGGTTTTATGGTGCATGGAAATAAATTAATGAAGCATAAATTGTATTCCTGAAGAGTAGAGGGGTATTATTATCAAATCACATACTGCCCATGTAAACTACAGGCAAAACTTTAAAAACATGTTTTCATTATGCAGGCTCTAAACATGTCAGGGATTCTGATGTGTCTACCACAAAATATGTAGCACACAATATCTAGCACACAAGACGCAGCATTGCAGGTTCAGAAATTACTTGGTGATTCCTCGGTTGGTGGCCATAATTAGGACAGGTGATAAGTCACTCTCCAGGGCCCGGTTCAGAAAGGAGAAGCACTCCATGTCCAACATGTGCACCTCGTCAATGAACAGAACCTGGAATCACAAAACACAGAGAACTCAGACTATACAGGAGTTTTGAAGTGAACATTATACATTCACTCCTGTGACTACAAAACACTTTTAATGGAGACACCCCACACACAATTGATTTGGAAACCCACAGATGATCGCAGACTCACCCCAGGGATGATCTCAGCCTTGCCCTCTTCCCTCCACTCAGAGACCTTGGCATTGATCTGTTCGCGAATTTCAGCCTTGATCTCTCCGGTGTCCCCAGAGAACAGGGCCAGGAAACCCTGGGTACGACTGTTGATCACGTCAATCTCGTGTAGAGACACTGTGTGCACAACCTCCTTCCTCTTCTGTAGCTCCCCCTCTGGACACTGGACAAACTGCGTCTGGAGAATTAGGTTAAAAGGATAGTTTTGAGATGATAAGAACATTCACTTGTAAAACCTAGGTAAAAACAACAAGCAGTCGAGCTCAATACAAAGCAGCCCAGTCCAACTAGCACTCGTTCACCACAGGCTGCCACCTGGTACTGGACTCACGTGCATAGTTGGTATGCCGCATGAATATGTCAGCAGAAGTTGTCAGATGCCAGGCGTTTGGCTTCTTGAACTTTTGTCTCATTGTAGATTAATGACAAATGATCATTTATAAATTGAAAGTTAGAAAATATTCCAACCCAGGCAACACCCCAAAAGCTCTGCAACCAAGTCCTGCAAATGAGTTCAACGGTGCGCATTGCACTACATTTGATGGAACGGACATCCGCTGCAATGCGTATGGCTTGGTGCGTTCCATGTTCCCGGCCTCAGACAACTGCACCACCCGAAGAAAACTATTTTAAAAGCAAGTAGCGATTCAATTTGGGTAGTATTTGTAAATAATTGATGAAAAAATAAATGTTGTCTATAACCAATGTTGTACCTGTGCACCCATCGCATCGTAATCCCTGGCTCTGGTAAAGGAACGGCCCAGCTTGCTGATCTTCCCTGTGGCTTTATCAATAGTGATCACGTCTCTGGAACAGAGAGCGATCAGAAGAGATTAGGTATTTTATGTGAATGAATGGATTCAACAAAGCCTCATGCCACCAGGGCAGGGACAGAGGTTGTTGGCTGGAGTTATTAAACAACCAACTCCAGACTGAAACAAAGAGGGTCATCGGAAACCTGTCCAATAACCAATGTCGTTTTTTTATGTCCTGATCACCACAAACATGGTCAATGGCGCTATGTGAACAATAAGTATTAACTGACTTACCCAGCCTGAACACGTTCTTTACTGAGGCTCTCAATCATCTTACTACCCAGGTCATAGATAGTCTCCATCTCAGTAGTCTTTAGGGTCAGCTTACCCACCTTGGCACCCTACAAGAATAACATTTTAGGTGGCAGACAGGCAAGTAAGGAGCAGAAATATTGACTAACATTCATTTAGCCTTCACATTTACAGGTCGTATTCTGACTTATATGCTTGTCAGCTGAACCATGGCCCGAAAGTGAAACTTTCATAATTAAACACAACAGAAATTTGTATTAAAAAAATGTAATAGACCAAGTGCCTGGGATAGATTCAAAAACATGGTCAATATGTTCACCCACTTAATCAAAATGTTGGGGCAGCAAAGTAAGTGCTAGCAGCATAGGAGTGGCACAGACATATCCCAAACCACAAAATCCCATCAGCTCCCAAAATACATTTTCACTGTGATCTGTAAAATGCTGTTTCTATTAAAAGACACACTGACAGACCCTCTCTTTACCACTCTAATGGATTCACCAGTCACTCTAAAGGATTGATGGATTGAATTATTAGAGGACAATTACAAAACGTAATCAGACTCAAATTCAATTGACGTGTCGTTACATCTCTAATGCACCTTATGAGTATGACTCACACTACACAAACAGACAGCATAGAGTGAGACAGGTCTGAGTTGCTACTCACCGTTCCGGTAGCCGGCCTGTCAATCTGAATCTCCACCACCTCTCCTTCAATGATCTCTGTCTCCTCTCTGCAGAGAAAAACATGCATAATGAATAACAACTTGTTCAAGAAACAAAACAACAGACCAAAACAAAACAGCAATCTAGACTCATTGTGTGGTCAATGTTGACAATCAATGAGAATTCTTGAATTATTACCCAGGTGAACTGAACACCAAACTCACTTGATCCTCACTCCGATGGCTTTCCTGAAGGCCTGGCTGAGGGCCTCTGTTTTGCTCATCTCCAGAGAGAAGATCTCACTGCCTGCCATAGCTGTGAAGGGGGTGTCAGGGCCAAGTGACTGGGCAATGCCTGGATAGGTAAGAATGGGATCACCATTATCAAAAACACAGACTCAAATTAGCAACACGTAAATCCACATTTCATTAAATCTATTTTGCTCATCCTTAAATGTCCATGTTATAGCACCATATGTAAGTGAAACACAAAAAATGCCTTTAGTGAATTTAAATAAGAAATTTTACCAGGAACTCTTCACCAATCAGAGCACAGGAACGTATCACCAATTAGCATCATCAATCACGGCAATTACAGAGGAAGATAACATTGCAGTGAGGTAGAAGAAAATTAGCATCCATCCTTACCCATGGCGATGGCAGTTTTTCCAGTGCCAGGCTGACCTGCAATCAGGACAGCCCTGCCTGCAATGTGGCCATCTTTAATCATCTCAAGGATGAGACCAGCTGCACGACGGGATGCCAACTGACCAACCATGCCCTGGGACACCTGGCCGCATGAAGAGTAGAGAAACTGGTCAGATCAGTTAGCTTAGACCGAAAAACACTGTGCCCATACTTTACAGGGTAAGTTTACTTTGAACACATTATCATGTACAGCAACTTCAGGAGAAATTCAAGTTAAATCAAATACATTATTTTGTCAACTCTGGAATTCAATGTAGTAACAGGATGCTCACTACATGCAGCCTCCAAATATTGAAGCATTTTGGTTACCTGTCGAGGTTCCAATGCATCATCTAAACCAAGGCCACGTATGTGTGAATGTGCTCCTACAGAAATTATAGCAGGATTCAGATCAGGTCAGTGCAGGAAAGAATAAGACAAGAGAGTGGGATTTTAACACTTGTTACAATACATACTGCAGTCAGAAATGTCAAGAATACGTATTCAATAAGCAGGGCAATCGGAAATAAACTTCCTTTTTTGGTAATACCCTTACCAATTCTCTCAATCCTCGTGATGTCACGGACTTCTGGAACCTTTGTAGTTGCCATCTGTTGAATATGTATAACTCAGTGTGATTATAGAGGTAATTTGGGACACATATGGTAAAAGTAACACTGTGAGGTTTACGTTGTCGAATCGGGTTTGGTTGTCATAGTGATACAACACCAGTTCAGGACAACCGACTGGCCCTTTAGCACTTTGGCTAATTGACTAGCTGACGTTATTTAGCTTTGATACGTTTCATGTCAAAACCATAATGCATCCAAAGCTGGTATGGTGAATTGAACTTACACAATAGTATCCGCCTCAAGATATGTGAAAAAAATTAAATAACTTTTTCATTGCAGATTAGTAAGAAAGTAACGTAACGGTGGTCCACGGCATGATTACTTTAGCCCGTGGTTGTTAACGTGTAGTTTAGCTAGCTAGTTTCATTCAAACATCTCTGTCCAGTATTTGCACAATAATGTTTTAGGCAATATCTGAGAAACCCGTTTTGTATAGTAAAAATATTATAATATAGTTTACCGTCTCAAGGACATAATCAAAGCTAGTAATAAAGCCGACTCACCTGCGCTGCCATGTTTGCAAAAATGCGGCGCTTCTTCTGTGAGTGCGTAGGGCAAAATAATTCGATGTGCAACCTACATCCATAGGAAAACGTTCCGTCTGTATATCTAATCTGATTGAGGTGGGAAGTTTGGACAGGCTGTAAAATTACATTTACTTACCCAAACTCCATGACACTCACGTGACATAATGATTTGTTTTTCAAGATTTGGGAAACCTGGGATAGTTAACTTTTTGTATGTTATTATTCTTTGTTTCATCCATGTTCCTTTTCGGTGGGTCACTTCCGTGCCACTATGTGGTCGCGTCTGCGTTTAGCATACACATAAATACAAACACGTAAGAGAAGGCTCTGCAGACTGGATAAAGGATATTTTGTGTACGAGTCAGGACTGGGAGGTCTTTGTCAACCAGATAAATGTTGAAAAATGGTTTGCCACAAGGTAGTGTGATTAGCCCTCTTCTGCTTTTAATTATGAATATATATTTTTTCTTTCCCAGGTTGGACCAGGCAATTGGGACGTCGTTGTTTGCTGATGACTGGGCAATATGGAAGAGGGGTAAAAATGTGTGGTTTGTTGTTCGGAAAGTGCAGGAAACAACTTAAGTAGAAGAGAGGTGGGTGTTGGTCTGGGTTTTAGGTTTACTGCAGTTAAGACACAGACAACGGTTTTTTTTTTACGAGGAGAAAGGTGGGGGAAGAGGTGCAACTAAAATTGTATGGGTAGTGCTTTGCGTGTGAGTAAATTAATTCAGATTTCTTGGGATTGTTTTTGATCCTAGAACGACCGGTGTTGGTCATGTTGGGAGGGTGGTCAGGAGGTTTAAATGGTGTTAAATGCAGTGCTTGATGGGTCTGGTTTGAGTAGCGTCATGCTCCTCTTAGAAAACCGTGTATGTGACCTTGATAAGATCGGCTATAGAGTATGGGAGTGTTGTATGCGGGTCAGCAGCTAGGTGAGTGTTGGTCAAATTGGATGTGGTTCAAGCTCAACCTCCCAGGCTGTGTAGTGGGGCTTTAAGGTCATCATCAGTTGCAGGGGGAAATAGGGGAGCTGTCATGAGAGATCGGGAGACGACGGCTGATGTTGAATTATTGGGTTAACCTCCAGGATCATGGGGTATCTCATCCAGCGAAAGGGTGCTAGAAGCATGCTTGGAAAAATGAAATGAATAAAAACTGGTTTGGATTGAGATTTTAGGGTGGGTAGGAAATAACCAGTTAAGGCAGATAGGTCTTCATGCCGTAACAACTAATACATCAGCCAGAAAAAATAAGCAGCGATTACTATAGATACAATGCTCTTTTTGGCACAAATGTTTCTGGAGAACATACAGAAGTATCATATATTTCTGAACGATATATCAGTTGCCCCATTCCCTTCCATTTTAGCCCAGAGAGGCTGCAGGAAAAATACTTAAATAATTGACAAAAAGTATCTATAAACTAGGATCATGCTAGATAAGCTGTACATATCAAAAATAGAAAACGTATCGTTTAAGCTATGGAATGAATAACTTTGAGGCATGTTATTTATTGACTATCCCTACCCATAAGCAGACTGCTGTATACCTCGTTCAATAAACCGGGTTATAGTGTGGCTGAGTCAGGCGGGAGGAACCTGATCTCGGGTAAATTCTATTTAACCTTTTGTAATTTTGCTGGTTAATCCAAAGACAAAACTAAGGTAATGCTTTTCTGCACAAATCTGCAAGTGATAGAGGCTTGGACAATATGACTGTATAAAGCAGGAGCTCAGCAGAAAGTTGTTCAGCTGGAAGGTACATAGACATGATATTAAGACATGATACTGATCCTGCAGTTTTCTAATCCAGATGTACCAGAGAGGATCTTGTTGATTTCACTTCTATTTTTCTATGAAGGTGACTGCAGCGAGGCTTCTGATGATTTTGGAGACGGTCCAGTTAGCTGCGGTTCTGAAAGTAAAGTTGATCTTGTCTACTTTACCTGTAAATCAACCTTATCAGTCAATAGAATGGACACTGAAATGGCTGGTTCTTTTAAAAATATGGAAGGACAGTTGTAGAAATCTCCTAAAGCAAACATGCTTTTCTAATTGCACATTGGAGCTGGACGTGAACAGCCTAAAAAGAAGAAACATCACATTAGGAAGTTCCTCAACCCCATCTGGAGCATAATAATGTATTCCTCTGGAACCTCCAGAGAAGAAAAAAGTTTTTCAGTCCATGTCTGTGTGGCTGGTGGGAACTGCCAGTAAGTAAAGATCCTATGATCGTATGCAGTAGCATCTATAAATTTTTTCTTAGAGTTCACAAAGAGGATGGTGCCAAAAAATAGCTTTGTGAATTACATAAAAAAGACCGACATCAGTCAACATGATCATGGTCCACAAAGAAGACAGTCCAGTGCCGAGGGGATACAGCCCACTGAGCTGGAAGCTCCGGCAAAGGAGAAATAGATAAAGTGGGATCTGGAGAAGGAGAAAAATCACATAAGAAATAGAAAGTGAAAAACAAGAGAAAGAAGGATAATACGGAAAAGCAAGAGAAGAATAAAGAAAAATCCCTGAGTCACCTCATCACTGTTAATGTTTAGACTGGTGTTTTGTGCGTACTATTTAATGAAGCTGCCAGTTGAGGACCTGTGAGGCGCCTGTTTGTCAAACTAGACACAGAATATTGGTATCAAGGACCCATACACATCATTAGTGTAGTAAGACCATTTACTTTAACTCCAATAGAGAATACTACAGACCAGTTATTCCTAAACAGTTCAAAAGTTCTAACAAAAAGTGCCAAACGTATGTGTGAGTGTAGGTGAGAGTAATAGTGTCATTAAGGGAGTGTTAATGCGTGTGCATTTAACAATTTACACCATAATGTGGCATTCATTCATTGTAACTCAGAATGTTTTTTCATGCACAACCGATGAAAACATATGCTGAAACTAGTAAGCTAACGTTGACTGTGATGGTTGCTTCTTGGGTCAAATAGTTAGCTTGAACAGTACGTAAATTGGTTAATGTTTTAGCCTAAGCTAAATCTTCACACAAACTTGACATTAACTGTAAAAAATCTGTTTTTTCCAGGAATTAATCGATAACTAGCAACCTACATGTTTCTCACCTTTACCTTCTTCAGATACAGATACATTTTCTGTTCTGATGTCAACAGGTCTGGGCAAATTACTGAGTAGGCACCAATCAGAGTCAGCGCTGTTATGATGTCATCATGTAGACTTCTCACAAAGTATTTTTAAGTATTTTTAAAATACAAAATACAAAACGCTAAAGTATTTCTATACGAAATATGAAGCCATTTCCTCAACCCTATCAAATACAAATGACAAAATCTGATTGTGTATTCGAAATACGTGTTTTAAATTCATGTATCATAAATTCAGCCCATCCTTACTCACACAGTATGTGCTGTTCTGCAAAGGAAGTAGTGTATATAATGTTGTATGCGATCTTCAGTTTCATGGCAATTTCTCACATGGAATAGCCTTCATTTCTTAAAACAAGAATAGACAGTTTTAGGAGAAAGTTCAAAAGAAAGTTTGATAACAGGCAATTTTGAGCCGTTTCCAGCTAGTCATTTACAACTATAACAATTTCTATACTGTATTTCTGATGCATTTTATCTTATTTTCATGGACAAAACATTTGATTTTCTTTCAAAGGAAAGTAAATGGTTGTGTAGGTTGGTAAACTTAACAGATAATGCAATTGAGTTGATGGTCCTGGTTATATACAGACTATTTATTGTTTCCAAAGGGGGACATGCTGCACCTCTTTCAAGAGTGGGAGGGAAGAGAACAAGCTGCTTTTAGTGAGTTAAATAGAAGCTTTCCTGTGTAATATGCACACAAACCTTGACATTCACATTCAAAAGTTTATCTAGCTGGTCGTTTGGAAAACAATTTATAGCAAGTTTAAAGATTAAATACATAGCTTCTAAGGTCAGGAAATACAGTTGTGCTCAAAAGTTTGTATATCCTTGGAGAATTGGTAATATATAGCACTGGAAAAAATTTTAAGACCACTCCTAAATATTCTTAAATCAGCATCTCTACATGTATGGCAGCCAGTGTCTGTCGAATTCCAACACAGGCACACCTCATTTTACTTAATGAAGCAGTGATTAGGTGATCGCCTGAATCAAATCGTCTGTAGTGAGGAAAGGTATAAAATTACTATCCTCTTGCAAACAGCAGCTGGGGTGAAGAGCATGGCGAGGATGGTCCGAAACAGGCTCCTAGGGGCAGGGCTGAAGTTGTGCAAAACTAGAAAAAGCCCTTCTTCAATGAGAGGCAAAGAAGATCCAGGCTGAAGTTTGCAAAAGACCATAAGGATTAGACTGTAGAGGAATGGATTAAGAACATCTCTGACTAGTCACATTTTCAGCTTTGCCCAAAATACGATCATCTGATGGTTAGATGGAGACCTGGAGAGGCCTACAAGCCACAGTGTCTCGCACCCATTGTGAAATTTGGGCTGAGGATCATGATGATCTGAGGATGCTTCAGCAAGCGTTTGGAAATGCAGTGATATGTGTATATATGTATATGTGTATATATGTATATGTGTATATATGTATATGTGTTTGTATGTATATGTGTATATATGTATATGTGTATATTTGGTCTAGAATTGCATGCACAATTATTAAGCAAATTGTATTCCTCAAGATTTCTTTTTTGGTGAACAAACAATGCTCTCAGTCAATCCAAAATATAATTGAACCTCAAACCTGAATGTTTAACAAAGGAAAAGTGAGTTTTTCTGAGGGGAATTCATAAAAGAGCATAAATATTAGCCAATATAGCCACCCTACTTTTCAATAACTGCCATGAGCCTTCCATCCATGGAGTCTGTCAGTTTCTTGATCTGTTCACGCTCAACCACAGCCTCTCAAATGCTGTTCAAAGAGGTGTATTGTCATTCCTGACTGTAAATCTCACGTTTGAGAAAGGTCCACAAATTTTCAATTGGATTTAAGTCAGGAGAGGGCGGGGTCCAGGTCATTATTTGGGCATCTTTGAGGCCCTTGCTTGCTAGCTAAGCAGTGGAGTACTTGGATGCATGTGATGGAGCATTGTCCTGCATAAAGAACATGGCCTTTTTGAATGCTGAGGACTTCTTTACTTACCACTGTTTAAAGAATGTATCTCACAGAAACCGTTGGTAGGTTTGGGAGTTTTAGTCCATCTTCAAAAGGTCCCTACTACCTCATCCTTAATGATAGCAGCCCATACCAATACCCCTCCTCCATCTGGGTGGCGCCGGACTGGTGTGGTGCCGTGGGTCCGTTAGTGATCCAGCGACGGGCCCATTCATCTGGTCCACCAAGAGTCAGTCTCATTTCACCTGTCCATAAAACCTTAGAAAAATCTGTCTTCAGGTATTTCTTTGCTCAATTTATACAGTCAATTTCAAATCTTATTCAGTAGTGGACGTGTTTTAGCCTTCTTTCCCTTGACCATGTCTCTGAGCATTTGACCCCTTGTGCTTCTGCACACTCCAGGTAGGTTGCAGTTCTGGAATATGATGGCATTGGAGGATAATGGGTTCACGTTTAATTCTTCTTAAGTCTTTTGCAGTAAATGTGTGTATTTTCTTCATATGTTCTTTGCACCCCAGTTGACAATTTGCAACAAAAACCTTTGATTGCCTGGTGATCATGCCTCAATAGTTTAGCTATTTTAAGAGTGTTGCATCCATCGGAAAAGCATTTTAAAATGTTAGAATTTTCTGTGTCAGTTAAATCTCTTTTTTAGCCCACTTATCTGAGGTCATGATCTGCCTAGTAATTATGCGCACCTTGATATAGGGTGTTATTCACTGTTGAAACACACTCACTCATTACACCAATAAATAATATCACCTAAAATGATCAAATCCAATGAGCATTCACGTTAATATGGTTTGGAGTTGGAAAATGTGCATGACAGTTGCAGGCGTTGCAGATGCGTTGGGGTTACTGCGGTTGTTTACAGCTCTGTCTACAATGCCACCTTTGATGGCGATGTGTGAGTCAGCGAGTGTTGCCACTTACAGTGTTCCCTCATAGGGTTGGTGTAACTTTTCTTTTGAGGGATTGTGTCATCTGTTATCAACATCAATACGGTGGAACAGACCCAATGGTTAATATTCAGTGGCTTGTTGTGATGGATCATCTGTTTTGCCACACACCCTGAGATATTATGTACCAGAGCCGGCACAGGATCTTGCTCTCATTCTCTCCCTTTCGGGAGTTATGAGAGCGAAGGTGATTGGAGAGGGCTTGGTGTATAGTCTGTCTGCTTGTGGTAACGTCATATCTATTACTGACATTGTAGACGCAATTAATTCACAGTCCATTAAGAGGAGACGCTGTGGTGAGGGGTATTTGAGAGTGGTTAGACAGGTTTACCCGGAGGCTGCTAGGGAAATGAGTGCAAGGGACGTAACCATAGTAATAAATATATTACCTGACTCCATATTGTTAATAAATAAATGTTATCATAAATGTCCATGTGTTGGAAGTCCTTAGTAAAGGTCAGCTACTCCTTTCGTCACAGGCCTAACATTAAAATGACATGTGTTTCTGGATCCATCCAGACTGGTCAGAAACCCAGAACTCAAAAATGCCCAAACTGGCATGTGTCCCTGGGACCAAACTAGACCCAGAACTCAGGGATGTCAAGTCTGGTCACTTTGACTTACATATATGTGTGGGATTATCAGTTGCCCTAAAGTAATAAAATTACAATAAAAAATAGTTACATACCAACTTGATTCAACCTTTTCCAAGCTATTCTAAAAGTCTACTAAGTTTACCAAGAGACACACTAAATCCTGACGGTGTGCTGTTAACGATAGACTCCTAAATATGACTACAACATATTTGGGAGGTCTTTTTAACAAGGACAAACTCCTAAATAACTTTTTGGAGACATGGCATTTATCCTAAAATCAGACATATCTATAAAACTTCTCCAAATAATCATTAGGATTACACGTTACCTTGGCAAACACAATGAACACAAAGGACAGGAACTGTCCCAATTAATCAATGCAAAATTTAAAACTGCTGCCAGTTGTTGTCAGACGTGCAACTAAGACAGTCATTTCTAGAGTGTTCTTGTGAAGTTTAATCCATAACCCATACATTACAATAAAGAATATCAGCCAATTCTGGTTTAATGTATTTAGTCTAGCAGACACAGTGTGATAGACAGAGAAAACAACAATCTTACAGAAACAGTACAGACATGACAGAACTGTCTGACCTAAAGATCTATTCAGTGGTCCTGGAAGACTCCTCACCGTGCAAGATCAGCAAAATTGAAAAACAATAGTATATGTGACATACTTAACAACATAATAAAGAAATAAAATGATTGGTAACTAAATAATATACTTATACCAACCTCATCTGTATATTTCTCAGAATAATACATTTTCTTCAGGATTGCTTGTCAACTTTATTACACTGACCTTTTTCTCATCCAATCTTTCTCCACTTTTCTTCACTCGTTTTCCTTCTCTGTTCTTATCCTTCTCTTTACCTTTCCACCTCACATTTTTTGCTTTTCCTTCTCAATCTGCTTCACCAGTATTTAATAATAAATAGTATACTATCAGATAACCAAAGTACACTGCTCAAACAAATTACGGGAACACATTCATCATGGGATAACAACAAGTCAATTCAAATTCAAATAGGCCTATCAATCTGTCCAGTTTGGAATCATAAGCAATTGTGAATCAGTGTCACCGGTTTTGGTACAAATTGATATGACAAAAGGTGCTCTGGAGAAGCAACAAGACAACCCCAAGAAAGGGAACAGTTTTGCAGTTGGTGGCCACAGACAATTCTCTTCCTAGGATTGCACATCCATACATGCCGTTGCAAGAAGGTTTGCTGTGTCTCCCAGTACAGTCTCAAGAGCATGGAGGAGATACCAGGAGAAGGGCTGTTACATGTGGAGAGCTGGACAGGGCCATAGAAGGGCAAAAACCCTACAGCAGGACCGGTATCTGCACCTTTGTGTGAGGAGGAACAGGAGCAGCACTGCCAAAGCCCTAAAACATGACCTCCAGCGGGCTACAGCTGTGCATGCTTCTGACTAAACTGTCAGAAACCAACTCCATGAGGGTGGCATGAGGACCCGACATACACTAGTGAGACCTGTGCTCACAGCCCAGTACTGTGGAGCTCGATTGGCACTCGCCATAGAACACCAGAATTGGCAGGCCCACCACTGGTGCCCCGTTCTCTTCACAGATGAGAGCATGTTCACACTGAGCACATGTGACAGACATGAAAGAGTCTGGATATGCCGTGGTGAAGGTTTGCATCATCCAGCATGACCGGTTTAATGGTGGGTCAGTGATGGTCTGGGGAAGCATATCCTTTGCGGGTAGCACAGACCCCCACATGCCAGCCAACGGTACACTGAATGCTGTCCCATGCTACCCATCGTCAAACCTAACGCAGGTGCAGTGGGTCATGGTGTAGGACCAAGCCCGGCCTCATGTGGCCATATTGTGTAGGTAGTTCCTGGATGACAAAGGCATTGATGCCACTGACAGGCCCTTTGTTCCCCAGACCTGAATCCAATTGAGATTGGATTGCCACCAAGTAGGGCCACAGACTGTCCAAGAGCTCACTGATGCCCTGATCCAGGTCTGGGGGAAGATCCTCAGGACACCATCCAATGTTTTATCAGGAACATGCCCAGGTCTTGTCGGGAATGCAAACAGGCACATGGGAGCCATACACACTACTGATTCACATTATGAGTTGCCGTGATGAAATTCACACAAGTTGAAACAGCCTGCGATTCCAATTGTTTACTTTGATTTTTGGTGTGAGTTTGAATCCAGCCCTCAATCAGTTGGTGATTTTGGTTTCCATTGACTGTTGTTATGTTATTTTGTCCTCAAAGAATTACAAAATGTACAGTTTAAGATTTTGATATTTAATATATTTTCTTCATCGAGACCCGATGTGTGATTTAAGTGTTCCCTTAATTTGTTTGAGCAGTGTACCTTGTGATAAAGATTTTTAAATACTATGCATGTCTCCCCACTAGAGGGCGAGGGCGTGCCAGACCCAAAGGTTCAGAACCTTGGAGAGAGCACTCCGGAAGAGTACATGGAGGGCACCATTGGTTGTCCAGAAACTTGAAGAGGCCCCACCCCTACACCCATGTTTTCAGGCTGGGTATCTGTACAAGCTCTTTGTGACGGCTGATGTAAAAAGGACATCACAAAATAAATATTATATGGGCAAAAGATGAAAGATGAATTTTTGGAAAGGCTTAACCATGCCATTTGAACAAGCTTGAACAATTCTTCAAGGAAGTATATTGCACAGTATATATGTGAAAAGTTTGTAGAGATGTATTCAAAGACATGTATTCAATATTGTAATTCCAGCAAAAGGTAGTTAAAAAAAATATTAACTTGGGTGGGGTGTTCATTTATCCAAATAAGGTATTTTACTAGTACAAAATTAAACATTTGGGAAATTAAGTTTTCCAGAGTTTGGCCAGATTCCCCTTATAATCAGATAGTATGTTTACATAGTATCAGACATAATGGGACCCCTTTCATCCAAAAATGTCCTCTTTTGACTCGTTAGTCTACAGAACATTATCCCAAACGGCTTGGGGGTTATCATTGTGTTTTTTTGCAAATGTGAGATGAGCACTAATGCTTCCTCACAATTGCCCCATGAATTCCTTTTTTACCCAGTTACTTGCTAATTGTCAACTCATGTTGTAGACCTTGGGTGAGGCTAGAGAGGCCTCCAGTGCCTTAAATGATGCCCTGGGTGTTTCTGTGACTTCCTGGATGTGTCGTCGCTGCTTATGTTACTTCCAGAGGCAGTTTGGAACTCTGTGGTAAGTGATGCAACAGATGATAGGCAATTATTACGCACTATGCGCTTCAGCACTTCACGGGCCCACTCTGTGAGTTTGTGTGGTCTATAACTTCCGTACCGCCAACATTGTACTGCCAATGTTTGTATATGGAGATTTCATGGCTTTTGCTGGATTTTAAGCACCTATGAGCAATGGGTGTGGCTGAATCACTTGAACTGAATAATTAGTTGAGGTGTCCACATACCTTTGGCCATATAATGTATTTCAACAAAAAAATATCTTCCAGAATTTACTTCGATCACTGCATGGGGTACTGCTTTTTAAGACCTTGCATTCTATTTCACATTGATGGTGAGTTTGTGTATAAGTCATATATAGATTGAACAGGGCTGGCATTATTCAAGCCTGGGTGTGACTGCTCATTGAATTCAATGATCGATTGAATTTGGTTAATGGGTTGATTGAGCAACTGAGGGGGCAATCACATTTTCACACATTGGTCAGTAATATTTTTCACACTAGTGGTAATACACCACTTGACCAATATTTATCAGGGACATTTATCGATCTATCAATCAATCAGTGTTGACTTTGTAGCCTGCTTTAAGTTAGGCTGTGTTGGCTTAGTAATTAGCTGGATAAGATTTAAACACCAAACTGAATACTACTTCAGATAATGTTATAATAAAGTTTATCAGCAAATGATAACTGCTAATAATGTAATTGTAACAACAGTGGTTTCCTAATGAAACCCTCAGGGTTAATGCTCCCCTGCCAATCTGACTTTGAGAGGATCTACAAGGAAGACTGGGAGAAATTGATCACTGCCAAAGGCACTTCTATATGATACTGAATAAAGGGTCCAAATACCAGAAATATTTCAGGGGGTTATCAATAAATGTACTTAAATATTTAAAAACTTGCTGTAGTTTTGTTGTTAAGTGGATTTGTGTGTAGGTTGATGGCTAAAAATAAATGTAATAAATAAACAACTTCTATTTCAAAACATGATGTAGGGAAAGTGAAGCAAACAGAATAATTTCTGTGGATTTTATGAGTGATAACATTGGGGGTAATTAAGATCATTTATCTATTGATAATGAGGTAAGGAATCTTTGAAAATACCCATTTGGTAACATTAAAATAAAAACGTTTTTCAAGAACGCCTGAATGCTCTTACTGAAAAATTCTTTATTCAGTTGATCAATTCATTGTAAAAACTTATATTCCAAGAATGAATACAGAAGGAACATCATTTTCTCTGCTTTACACATACGTGTTAACCTTCATATTAAACCCCAGTTGCATTTCATTCAACTGATCCTTCAAGTAAATGATTAAAATATATAATTAATTCAACACTTAAGACAGTTTTTATTTAGAAGATTGTTCATGATTATTAGAGCATCATTGAGTATATGGCATGTTTATTATCCCTTACACAACAACCAAAATTGGTCATATATGCTTATATACAGTATAAAAAAATGCAAATTGAATCATAAAAAACTTCCACTTAAATTACAAATATTGAGATATCATTTCAATCATAATTGCTGACAGATAAAACCTAGTCCAGGGCAAAAAATTCATTTCCATAAAGCTTTCCATTGACCAGATTTTTTGTCCAGGACTAGGCTAAATTAGTGACTGGAAACATTTGGGAATGTATAAAGACAGATACAAAGGCTAATTATTTATTTTAGTCATAACTGTAGATAAAATATTAGGATAGCTGACTGATAGTGATCGCAGACTCATACCAGACCCAAAAGCCTGGGTACACAGGCTCAGCGAAAGAGGTCTTGAACCGGTGTATGAGAGACATGGTGTTCCCCACAGTGTAGAAGGAAAGGGTGCCAGCCGAGTGGTCTAGGAAGATACCTATACGGGAGGAGTAAGGTGCGTTGATCTCCACCTGGTCTTTGCTGTGCCGTGCGGAGTAGCTGGAGTCAGAACAGAAAAGGCTCCAGGACTTGCGGTTGTAGCCAATGCGGCAGCTGTCCCCATAGCCTGCCCTCTTGATCCCTTTGTAGGTGACTCCTACAGAGGCCCCCTCTCCGCTCCATTCCACCTCCCAGTAGAAGGCACCTCCTGACAGGGGCTCCTTACAGAGGACTTGGGGCAGGCAGTCAAACCTGGAGGCACTTTCTGGGTAGTCCTGGGGGTCTCGTTTCAAGGTTGCCTTCCTATTGCCTCTAGACAGGTACAGCTGGCGGTAAGCAGTGTTGGGGTCCAGCGTGAGAACACAGGCATCTAAAGTGAGAAGGAACAGAGATGTTATGTTTTGTCCAATGAACTATATCATTTTACCTGGATACCCACACAAAACGAAACATTCCATGGGTTAGTTATGGATGATAAAGTTTTTGTTCAAAACTGAAATTAGTACAAACCCATATATGCGAAATAGATTCGATTCAACTATATAATTATACAAAATTAACCAAGTTATACATAGGTTATCGCATCCCCAGTCAAGGTCAGACGTAGTTATTTGACTGACTGCCACTGCGTAATATTACAAATACTATTGCAGTCATTCAAGTTTCCAACGTGACCTTGAGTTTTAGCTGGAAAACGTAGTGTAAGAGACATAACCTGGTGTAGGTCACTCAGTAAAGAGCAGCATGGCCCTTGCAACGCCAGGGTTGTGGGTTCGATTCCAATGTGGGCCCAGTATGGGGGAAAAAGTAGGACAAACTATGCACTCACTAATGCAAGTCACTCTAGATGATCTTTGAAATCGAAATGACTGAAACTTTGAATGGAAATGTCCCATGTCTCTGAGCTGTTTTGTGAATTCCTGGAAATTGTTATGCATTGGCAAGGCAGTGGAAACATCCGGGACCAGGACACCAGGCTATGGAAACAGATCTGGGACCAGGACACCAGGCTATGACAGCGAGCTGTGACCCTGCAGGACAGGTGTGCACCAGCATGCAGTCAAAGAAGGGCAACAGATCTCAAGGTACAGTAGAGTTGGTTCACCTGCTGGTGTGTTTCCCTGAACCCCATCAGCCAGGTCAGAACAGGGACTCTCTGTGGCCGCGGCTAGGACGAGGCAACCGACCATTTGGTATATTGTCTGGTTTGATGGATCGACCACTTGGCCGGGAAGATTGGCCATCTGGCCTCTTATCTGGAATACCACCGGAGGTAGAGCCATTCATTTAAACATGCGGCTCTGACCACTGGCATTCAAATATCTGATTGACTAATCAACAAACAGAGCTTCATTTGATGCTCAATGTGTGTGTTTCTCATTCTGCATGCCAGGTACACAGCTTGTGTATTTCCTTTTCATGGCTGTCCTATTCAGAGCACGTTTTATATTTGCTGATGTTATTATTTGTTATACATGTAGTAACGTATCTTTCAAATATTTTCTGAACACACAAACACAGGCAGTACAAAATTTCTATCTAAAAATTATACTGGACTACAATTTAGTTTTTAAGAATACAGTCTCTTAAAAATAATTATTTGGATTATTTCCAGACCATGTCCTCAACATTTTGAGAATTGTATAGAAATGCATGTAATACAGCTTTAAAAGATTTGGTATCAAAATGCTGCCCTGATTAGAATTGCAAGAGTGATGTCACCATGTAACTCTTACAGCTATGAAAAACATAAGTACTGATTAATATCCATGAACTAGCATCACTCTTACAAACCCAAACTCCCACTCACCACAACAATCCAAGAAGATTAGTTGGGAATTCTCATAAACCTGCTGTAGGATTAAAGGAATGTGGTGAGGCCACTTCCATCCCAGCACAAGCCTGTTTCCATGAGGACTGGGCGCCAGGCAGTACTTCAGACTTATATTGTTGATCGAAATGATTGAGCATTCATATGACACTAGAATGTATCCCTAGTCCCAATTGCTTAAAGTTTTTCTCCAAAAGAGAATTCTAGTTGACTACAAAGACTGTATGGAATTCAGGCTTACATTTTAGGAAGTCCTCTCTGTGCTGTGGCTCTTGCATGATTGGGGTCTTGTACACTGCAGTTACTTCATCAGCTAGAAATAAAGAAAAACACTTATTCTAATACGACATTTTAACAACTGTAACCTGATACACTGCATGCATAGGAATGTACTTTTTAATAGTGATATGTATAAAAGCTTTAGGTAATAGAAATAGAAAACCCAGTGTTAATGAATAGCTGTAGACAAGAACTACTAGATGTGTAGGCTTCTGAGAGTTAACTTATCAACCAATGTAAACATTGTCGGCCACTTCATCCGCCAGCTGACCTTTGAGTGCCATGTAATAAACCTTGCAGTGCTTGGACCACTTAACTAATCAAACACAGTAAGTAGGACCATTTTGTTTTTGTTAAGCCCTGCTGAGTAAAATAAATAAAATCATATAAACTTAAAGTAGAATTTCTGTTTTATCTTTGTGCAGACATTATTTTCAATCACTTGTAGTAAAACAAATTAGCTAGTAATGGGAATGTATATTTTTCAATGGTCACATAGTTGTTTTTTCATAATCACAAAATAGTTTTCATAAGAAAAAATATATATACACTGTATATAACCACAGTGTACTTGTTTCATATACTTGTTTGTTACTGGCATTCTAGAGTGTTCAAGTTTTCTCTAGAATGCACATTAATATCCAGTGGCTATTAAGCCCTTACCTGTTGTATGTATGAGCTGCTTTTAAAGTGAAAGTCAAATTGAAATGGTTGAAGGTGTTGAATTTGTTTTTCATTAGCAAGCTCACAAGATTCTTTGCTTATCTAAGCTAGCAAGTCGGGTTGGTTACCAAGGCAACTATATCTATATTTATAAGTTGTTACAATGGTGTAGGACATTCCTAGCAATAAATAATATTGACTGTTTAACTCTGGAAGGTTAGCGCCATTCCAGTGATGGGTCACTACCAACTAGACTTTATATTCTTAGCAACAACCTAACAATGTTGTTTGGCGAGGTTGACCAGTTTTTTATGTTGATTGACTCACTCACCTTTTATTGTGTTCTTCCTTTTCACATCATCCAGTTGACAAAAAGGCATTTTGTTAACTGAAAGAGAAAAATATTCAGTTTGAATAAACTTTCTAAACAAATGTTTTACAACCAATTGCCAAGATATTTACACGTTTAATGGGTGGCTTAGATGTATATCAATTTATCAGTCAGCACCGGAGGTCTGATATTACAGAGCCAACAACCTCACCTGTCTTGGCAACTTTGACCAGCTCCTCATTGCTGAAGTCGTGGAGATGAATCTTCATCTCAGAGACAGCCTTGGTGACTGGACCAAAGGAGAAATAGGGGTTCACTGAGACTGTAGGGAGTTCTTCAGCCTCAGTCTGAGCGATCAGCATGTGGTAGCTCTATAAAACAGAAAATGAGAAAGTCTATGTAAAATGGTTTGTAAATTAAGTTAAAGATAACATTTAGAATCCAAAGCATATGTTTTAATATATATATATATATATTTTAAGGCATTTATGATATATTACTAGAGACAGTAAGGAAAGATAATATTTGCTTAAAAACCAGTGGTCTGGAATGTATTTGAAACCCTACTGTAGCAGTATATTTACTGCACTACCACCGTCTTGGACCGATGGATTAGTTTAGGCCATAACGTTAATTTGTTTTAACATGTCCTCTATTCCATTAAATTTGTCATTTGAATTGGTCCACATCATTCCTACCTATTGTTTTAATGGCACACTGTATGCACAAATGTATGGCACAAATGTATGCACATTTACACATACCCAGAATTATAAGGTAGGGATAGAGTGCCGAAAATTAACTCAATATTTTATAGAGAAGTTGTTAATAGGATTTAAAGGACATATTCACCTGAATGAAGTGGATGTGGTCCTCTGTACGTGAAAGCTGTGTGATTTCATTATCTCTCTTCTTGAGGTCAGTTATCTCACCGGTCAGACGCTCCAGGTGACCCTCTGCGTTGTTAAGAGCCGCCCTTTTATTGGAAGAGATCAGCTTGGTCATTTCCTGTTGCATTCTTTCAATGGAGCGCATCATCTCCCCAAACATCTTCTCACACTCCTGCATGGCCCTCTGGGCTGAGCTCTGAAAGGGCAAAATGCAAAGGAGAACAATGTTAGTGGGCTTGCTATAAATCTCCCTGAAAAGCTTGTCGTTGAGGTTCAGGTCCAATTGTTAAGATGTTCACCTACTGTACTTTTAGTGAAGTAGAATCTAGAGACATGTACCTTGAGAGAATCCACAGCTTGTTTCAGCTCCTCCATCTGCTTAAGCCTCTCGTGAATCTTTTCTTGGATCTCTGCTTGGGTGGCCCCCAAACGTTGCTTTGGACAGTGAACATGGTCAATAACAGCTCCACCAAGTCAGACAATTGTTTCATTAATATTCCATGCATTGAGCAACACAAATGATTGTGTGGCGAAGTGGTGCCTATCGTTTTTGAAAGCATTTTATCAGAAATTGTCTTGCAACATAGTAATAAAATATAGCAAGGTCAAGATGGAAGCCATTATTTAGTTTGATTGCAGGACGCTACCTTCGTCCACACATATTTACAGCAACTGGGAGTGTGACACAGGTGGGTGAAATGTACAGATATTCAACCATTCCATTATACTTTAAGAAAAATGTTGTGCCACCCAGTAGAACGTACCGAGCAAAATGAACTTCCCCTGCTTTTGTTCATGTGGGTGGAACTGAAGCATTTGTTTTAGGGGCTTGTCTGAAACCAGCTAATCTATTGGAACAATCAACCTGGCTGTTAGCTATCGGTCATTCATGAACTAACTTTTAAAGGAACATTTGCATCTGTGAAAGAGACATTTGGACCCTTTATTTGCATCTTGCTGCTGTCAATGTTTTTACCAGGCTGACTTTTGAAAAACATTATCGAAAGATGTTAATACCTAACTGCATTAACAAGTTGTGCAGGTTATGTGGAGAACCTCAGTGTAGGCAACACTACATTGTAGTATACACAGGTAATAAAACATGTGCAAACAATTTGAAAACAATGTAAGTTCTTCATGTGACTAACCTTTCACATTAGATAATAGTAGGCCGATTTTTCTGCTTTACCCTAGAAATGTTCTACATTTTAAGCACAAAATGTGGACAAGAGAATGTCTCTTTTAGTTCAAGAAAGTCAAAAGAACACCAAATGCTAAACACAGCTATCTCTCACTAACCTGCTGTCAGAGAGGCGGCAGAGACCTTACTGT
The DNA here is from genome assembly GCA_016801105.1 of Esox niger. Taxonomy (NCBI): domain Eukaryota; kingdom Metazoa; phylum Chordata; class Actinopteri; order Esociformes; family Esocidae; genus Esox; species Esox niger. The sequence continues at coordinate 43,486 of JACXGJ010001809.1, forward strand.
TTTGAATAGGCAAATAAAAAACCTATAAAAAATGTGTATTTGCATGCTCCATTTCTACGCTAATTGTGTTCTCAATGACAAAGACAGCATGTCAAAATGTCCTGTCAACTACTTTAAACAGAGATAAAATATACAGGAGACATTTAAAAAATAAATAATGTAAAGAGGTTTTTTACCTGTTCTTCGTTCCTCTCCTGTTCGGCTGACACCATGTCATGGCCTTTGTGTTCCTTCACAGTGCACAGCACACAGATACACATCTGGTCAGTCTTGCAGAACAACTCCAGGCCCTTCTGGTGCTGGGGGCAGATCTGCCTGTCCAGGTGGCCGATCTCATCCACCAGCTTGTGCCTTTTGAAGCCAGGGTTTTCGTAATGGGGCTTCAGGTGCTTGTCGCAGTAGGACGCCAGGCACATCAGGCACGTCTTAATGGCCTTGTGCTTCTTTCCCATACAGATGTCGCAGCCCACGTCCTGCGGCCCTGCATAGTTGTAGTCTGGGTCCGGGGGCGGTGGTGGGTAGGCCTCAGACATACTGGGTTGGGAGTGGACCGAGTACGAAGAAGTGCGCGTGGACTGGAGGCGGCGTGGAGTTGGCCTCTTGTTGTAGGCGACCCGACACTGTGGGCAGTTGTAGGAACCTGTACGGTCAGCGTGGTCCCAGTAGGTCTTCAAGCAGATGGTGCAGAAGATGTGGCCACAGGGAATTGAAACAGGATCTCTGAAGTATTCCTTACATAGGTAACAGCTATCCTGGTCAGTAGACATGGAGATAGGAAGCGGAACACCAGTACTGTGAGTTTCTCTGTAGCAATGTGCTAATCATAAAAAGGCTGCTGTTGAAGGGTTGTTGATCTGTCACGTCTGAGGCGAAGTGAGCCGCAGGTGCTATGGCAGCATATTATATTGAGTAAATAGCCAGTGAAGGAAGGAAGCTAAACTGGTTACGCAGAAACTAGTAAAAAAGGGGTTGGGCCAGGTGAGTCCACAGAGTAAATGGGATCAATCAGGAAGAGGCGTGTGAATTTGGAAAACAAGAAATGATTGAAATGTATGATCTCATATTTTCATTGGACAACTTTAAGTAGATACTGTAGAAATGAGAGTTCCCATCTCTTGTGTTTTCTGTCAGGTTAAACAGGTGACGCTTGTTCACTTATATTTGTAATATTAGTCATAAGTGAAAAGCAATTTGAAATGGAATTGCTGTTAATGGCAGTTCATGAGCAGAAAATAATTGTTTAAAGTTGTGACAAGAACATGTAGCAGCATAGCTAAATATCCTAATTCTCTGCACTTTATACACTTATACACACGCATACACACACACACACACACACACACAGAGAGAGAGAGAGAGAAAGAGAGAGGGGACAGGACAGAGAGAACATAGAAACAACAAAAGCTCATCATCAAATACAACTATTTTACTAACCAAACAATTACAAAATATAGCTAGTAGTTATATTACAGAAATGTTTACCCAACAACTAAGTACTTTGTTTTATCATTTGAGTTTTACGCAGCTTTTTCTGTTGATGTGATTGGAGCGTGGTGACCATGTGTCCTTTTTAAAGGGTGGTGCCACCACCTGGCAGGTCCTATTATTCGGAATGAGAGAGGTGGGTTGGGTGATACCAACTTCATTCTACATGGAGGAAATACATGAAAACGTATATATTTCAAACTAATAATGTAAAACAATATATATTATAATAAGATGATGTATGCTTATAAGGGACATTTGCAGTTTGGACCTATAGAGTAGGTATATGAAGTCACCACACCTTTTGAAAATCTTTTTTTTCCTTACTAAACATGGAGAAGCTGCGTTTAGCAGTTATGCTGAAACTGGAATAAACTACCAGAAAATCTTAGACGTTCACCAAACGTGTCCATTTGAAAATCCAGGCTAAAAACACTTATCTTTTCACGTGCCTATGACTGAGCTCTCAAACTTAACCCCACTGTGAGCCTGTTTAGTCTTATAGCTTTTCTAGCTTCCTATGTTTTATTTTCTATTTCATTATTCTATGTTTTATTATTATGCTGTATTTTATATTTCTCTTCTTTATTTATTTTGTTATTAAATGTATATCCTGCTATATTTTACCAATTGTAATGCGAGTTCTGATGCTATCAGAGGAATAACCTCTGTGTAAACTGTTTTGATTCTATTGCATTATTTCTATTTTCATTGTAAAGCACATTGAATTGTTTCTATGTATGAATTGTGCTATATAAATAAACTTGCTTGCTTACAGCCTGAAATTAAAACATACAAAATCTGACCTTTTCTGGCATTATATACACACAGTAAATAAATCTTAACATTAAAACTAAGCAGTAAAATAAATGTATTGGATAACTGAAAACCTCCTGAATTAATATTTGGTGGAACCACCTTTTGTTTAAATTACAGTTATTGGTCTCTTTAAATAAGTAGTGGAGTGCTCTGTGAAAAATTGCTTTCATTCATCACTAATCCAAATCATTACAAGTGATCACAGATGGAAGCCAATTCTCTTGATTTGTGATCTAAAAGGTGGTTGGTTATACCTCTGCAAGTATGCAAATGGAATTCTAAGGGGGTGTGTTACCCTACTTTCCCAAATAGGGTATTTTACTGTTCTGATTTTAATACATTTTCTGACTATTATATATAATTTTCATTTGGATATTCTGTTTAAATACAGCCAAATGAAGTCCGATTTTATGTTGTCATATCAGGTTGTAAGGCAATGAAATGTGAACACTTTGAAAGTGCCTGGTAACTTTTTTACCGATTGTATATCCATTGATTCTTGAAGTACAGTGGGGAGAACTAATATTTGATACACTGCTGATTTTGCAGATTTTCCTACTTACAAAGCATGTAGAAGTCTGTAATTTTTACCATAGGTACACTTCAACTGTGAGAGACAGAATCAAAAACAAAAATCCAGGAAATCACATTGTATGAAATTAATAATAATTTATTTGCATTTTATTGCATGACAAGTATTTGATCACCTACCAACCAGTAAGAATTCCAGGGCTCACAGACCTTTTAGTTTTTCTTTAAGAAGCCCTCCTGTTCTCCACTCATTACCTGTATTAACTGCAACTGTTTGAACTTGTTACCTGTATAAAAGACACCTGTACACACACTCAATCAAACAGACTCCAACCTCTCCACAATGGCCAAGAACAGAAAGCTGTGTAAGGACATCAGGGATAGAATTGTAGACCTGCACAAGGCTGGGATGGGCTACAGGACAATAGGCAAGCAGCTTGGTGAGAAGGCAACAACTGTTGGTGCAATTATTAGAAAATGGAAGAAGTTCAAGATGACGGTCATTCTCCCTCGGTCTTTGGCTCCATGCAAGATCTCACCTCGTGGGGCATCAATGATCGAATAATACTTAATAATACAAGAATAATACTTTAATCAATTAGATTTTTTTAAAATATTTTTTTTCCTAATTTCTATGGCACAAATTCATGAAAACTATCCTAAGCAAATTCATACAATCCATCAATCATATTTATTTTATAAAGCCCTTTTTACATCAGCAGTTGTCAGAAAGTGCTTTCACAAAACACCCGGCCTTAAACCCCATGGAGCAAACAACAATAGTGATGAACTAAGAAAAACTCCCAAAGAGAGCCGAAATTTAGGAAGAAATTTAGAGAGGAACTAGGCTCCGAGGGGTAACAAGTCCTCTTCTGGCTGTGCCGTGTGAACATATTAAGAGTCAAAATTTTTATAGTTCAGTGCATGATGGCTAAGCCCAGAGTCTATTTAAACCTAGTCCAGATCGGAGGGACAACCAGATGGACAAGGACAGGGACAGAAAGGGGGACGGGGGGGGTCAGGAGAGAGGCAGCTGAAATCGTCAGGCATCGTCTTGATCTGCAACACAACCAGGAGGACTTTGGACAGGGACCGCAATGAGTCAAGCCTGGTACTCCGCAGGTGTGGGCCAAGACCTCATATCCTCCTAAGTTTAAAATGACAGAAAACAGGGAACATTTTGACCTTACCCCCCCAGCACAATAATATAGCAGTGTAAGACTTTGGGGCTGAGACAGGGGCGTCCAGTGACACTGTGGCCCTATCTGGAGGAGGCCCCGGACAGGCCCCACAGGCAGGAAATCAATCCACATACATTGCCAAGCATCAACCAAAGGGACACCCACCAACCACAATCATCCTGAATGAGGGCTCAGTATTGCCAGCAGAGCACAGCCCAAATGCACAAGTGCGCAACAGAGAGACAACAACAAGCCAGTGACTCCGCCCCCGAATGGCATTGGAGGGAGGGCATCCCAGTGGCGATGAGAGCCCACCTGGCAAGACAGCAAGGGTGGACAGTATCAGGCCTTTCTGGTCCCCTTCATGCCCCTGGGCCAGACTACACATTATCATAGACCAGGCTGAAGGGATGAGTCTTTAGTAGACGCTTGAAGGTTTGCACTGAGTCTGCATTTCTAATTTTAATTGGCAAATCATTCCAAAGTACTGGATCTCTATGAGAGAAAGCCCTGCCTCCAGCTGTTTGTTTCAGAATTTCAAAATTTTAGGTACAGTTAAAACGCCTGCATCTTATGATCTAAGGTTACGTGCAGGTATGTATGGCTGGATCATTTCAGTGAGATAAGTAGGAGCAAGTCCATGAATTGATTTATAGGTTAACAATAAAACCTTGAAATCAGCCCTAACCCCAACAGGCAGCCAGTGTAAAGAGTCTTGTACTGGAGTAATGTGTTCAATTTTTTTGTTGTAGTTCGGATTCTAGCAGCAGTGTGCAGCACTAATTGAAGTTTATTCATTGATTTATCAGGGTAACTGGAAATAAGAGCATTGCAGTAATCTAATCTTGATGTAACAAAAGCATGGATTCGTTTTTCTGCATCCGTTTTTGATCGAAAGTTTCAGATTTTTGCAATGTTTCGAAGATGAATATAAGCAACTCTTGAGATATATTTTATATGTTTATCAAAGGAGACGTCAGGGTCGAGGGTAACGCCGAGATTTCTTACCGTTTTTTGGGATACGACCATGCAGCCTTCGAGGTTCACTGTGAGATCTGCCAATAAAATTCTTTGTTTCTTGGGTCCTAAAACGAGCATTTCTGTTTTTCTTGAGTTAAAAAGCAGGAAGTTCTCTGTCATCCACTTCCTAATATATGAAAAACATGATTCTAAAGTAGCTAATTTTGGGGTTTCTCCATGCTTCATCGAAATATATAACTGTGTGTGAAAATTGACATTGTGATTTCGGATTACATCTCCAAGAGGCAGCATATATAGTAAGAACAATAAAGAGCCCAGGACCGAGCCTTGAGGAACACCAAAACACACTTTTGTTTTGTCCCAGGAAATACCATCCACACATACAACCTGATATCTTTCAGATAAATACGATTTAAACCAGGCTAAAACATTCCCACGTAGCCCAATATGGGTTCTCAGTCTCTCCAAGAGAAGGGAGTGATCAATAGTGTGAAAAGCAGCAGGAATATAAAGAAGCAACAGGACGGATGCGGAACTTTTGTCTGAGGCCATTAGGTCATTTGTTACCTACAATTGCAGTCTCAGTACTATGATGGGGTCTGAAACCGGACTGGAGCATTTCAAAAATGTTATTAGTCTTCAGGAAAGCGTTCAGTTGTTAGAAAACACATTTTCTAAGATTTTTGAGAGGAATGGGAGGTCTGATATTGGCCTATAGTTGTTTAAAGTGGCTTAATTTCAGCTATTTTGTGAGTTTGGTACCCATCCGGAGGAAAGGGACCAATTTATTATTTTCAACATTGGCTGGCCTAGCACCAAAAATAGCTCCTTGAGTAATTTAGTTGGAATTGGGTCTAGTTGACAATTTGTGGGTTTAGAACTCATTAATGAATGTGTTGAGCGATATGGGATTAAAAAGTTCCAGTGTTCCCATTGACACCTGGTTAGGGAGGTTCAGGACATTCTCAGGACAACTGAGGTTTTGGGGACTGTAATTACTTGAGGATTCAGTTATTTGTTTTCTAATGGTGATGATCTTTAAAAAAGTTAATGTATTAATTACAGCTAAAGTGAAGACCCACTTCACTTGTTGAGCGTTGCTTTTTAGTTAACTTTGCAACTGTATCAAAGAGAAGTTTTGGATTGTTTTTGTTCACCTCAATCAGGTTGGAGAAATACGCTGATCGAGCAGATGTTTGTGCTTTTCGGTACTTAAGTGTGCTGTCTATCCAGGCTAGTCTGAATACTTCCAACTTGGTGGAGTGCCACTTTCGCTCCAATTTTCTGGACGCTTGCTTTAGTGCTCTAGTATTTTCTGTGTACCAGGGAGCAAGTTTCTTGTTGTGTAATTCTTTTGTTTTAAGTGGTGCAACCGTATCTAAAGTATTTTGCAGTGCTGAGTTAAGATCCTGGATTAGACCGTTTGCGGATTTATTTTCTTTGTCACTGATGAGCAAATTTGAAAGAATATCAAGAAATCTATTTGTAGTCCGAGAATTTATAGTGCGGCTTTTGAAACTCATTGTTTGCGGAGCGAGAGGACTTCTTGTTTTAACGCTAAATGAAATAAGACATTAATCCAATATTCCAGGATTTATGGGGGAAATTATTAGATCTAAAATATCGATTTCTCTTGACAGGACTAAATCAAGGGTATGATTTTGGTTGTGCGTTGGATGAGAGACATGTTGGATAAAACCCAGTGAGTCAATTATCGCTTCAAAGGCTTTTTGAAGAGGGTCGTTTGACTTTTCCATATGAATATTGAAATCACCAAAAATTAGGCTACTATCTACCATGACTACAAGGTTAGACAAGAATTCTGGAAACTCATTGAGGAACATTGTATATGGCCAAGGTGGCCTGTAAATATTGGCTATGTAAAATGATTTATCACCCGAGTTAACTTTCATTAGCAAAACTTCTAAATAATTAAAACCACTGTCAGAGATATAAGCAACAGCCCCTCCTTTTCGGGATGCACAGGGAATATGATCACTAATATAGCCAGGAGAAGACGCCTCATTTAGGGCAGTAAATCAATCAGGCTTCAGCCATGTTTCACATAATCCAGTAACATCTAGTTTAAGAACAGGGATTCATTCATTTACTGCAATTGCCTTTGTAGCAAGGGACTTAACATTTAGGAGTCCCATTTTGAGATGAGAGGTAATATAGTCATTTTTATTTGTGACCGAGGTGGAGGAAGGTTTTATCTTAGTAAGGTTGCTATTGTTAGCACTTCCTTGTTTAACATTTCTCAGCCTGGAATGAGTCACAGTCGCAATAGGCAACGCTGTACTAACTACTCTGGTTATGCTATCGGCAGACTCCACTATGCTAGTAGGCTGGCTAACAGCCTGCAGCCTGTCCTGCACCCTATATCATGGTGAGGCTATAGGAGTGAGACTCCTGTCAATGTTCCTAGATAAAAGAAGAGCACCACTTCAGCTACGATGAAGTCCGTCTCTCTTCAGCAGATCAGGCCTGACCCTATTTCTGGATGAGTCCCAAAAAGAGAGTCAGTTATCTACCTCCTGCGACGGGCAGAACTCCGTTTTCCCAGGTTTAACTGGTCTTCCCATTAACCAAGAGAAAGTTCAAGAAGGTTTCATTAGTACACACACACTGGAGGTTAAATAATTTCCCATCCAACAACCACAATTTGTCTCAGAGTTGCCTGGCCTACCATAAGAAATAGCTAGAGCATAATGTGACAAGGCAGTCCTCTCTGACGTTTGCCCATTCAGACATCCACCCTAGTGGCACTGATCAAATTTGCATAGCTCTCTAGCTGAGTAAATAGCACAGAGACAGAGATTACATTAACTTACATAAAAACTTGATTTTGTCCAAATTATTTTGCTTTCCTAAAATGAGCCTAAAATGTGAATAAGAAGGAATATAGAGACAAACAGTGGTCACGACCACCCAGCTCTTTTCCCCCAAAATGCCACCATGAGGCCACCACCAAGATGACAACATCACCCAATCACAGGGATTGATATTCCCTCCCTCACTACCTCTCCTCACCCAATAATAAGTGTGCATACCCTTGGAGAATTGGTAATATATAGCTCTGGAATATATTAAGAGACCACTACAAATTCTTCTGAAATCACCAGCTCTACATGTATGGCAGCCATTCCATTGCAGTATCTGTTAAATTCCAACACAGGCACACCTAATTTTACACATCCGCCTACGCGAGCTCGCAGAGGCGGGCGCTCGCGTCCCTGAGCTGCAATTGCGCACCTGTACCCACACCTGTTCCCAGTCGTCGTTTACTCACCTGTTTCCACTCCAACTCCCTGTCACCTCTTTCCTACTGGGTCAATGGTTTATGTTCGCATGCGAAATCTTGCACTCTACAAACTCTTGTCCCGCTTATCCATGTACCGACCAATCGCCTGTCCCCGACTATTCTGCCTGCGCCCTGCCTGTACGTCTGCTCTCTGCCAGAGTTTTGATCTCTTGCCTGTCCCCAACTACTCTGCCTGCTCCCTGACTGTACTACTGCTGGCCGCTTGTTTACCGCCCCTCCGCCTGTCCCTGACTACTTTGCCTGCTGCTTGTCTGTGCCTTCGCCACCGGTACATGAGACGCCTCACTGCCCGTCCCTGACTGCTCTGTCTGTCACTCCCCCACTCCTCTCTAGTCCACGCTTGGATCGTTACCTGCAGTCGTGACAACTGATAAGGTGATTACCTGAAGCAAATCTAATTCAATGAAGTAAAGTATAAAAACCACTGCTGTGGTCATCACTATCCTCTTGCAATAGGACCAGCTGGATAGCAACAACAGTGCAAGTAGTACCTCAAAGGTCATTTGAATTTAAAAAGAATTATTCAGCCTGAAAAAAACGTGAAAAGAAAAGCTTTGAGTGAGGAAAAGAAGGGTTCAGTTCTGGCATTACTGGCAGAGTGATACAGTGAGAGTCAGGTTGCTTCCATCCTGAAAACTTTGAAAACGGCGGTTCTTAAGAACAAGGTCAAGCAACAGACATTGGGGACAACAAAGCCACAGACTGGCAGATGGTGAAAACGTCCGTACACTGACCGAGATGATCGTCAACTCATTCGAATGTGACTCAAGAACTGTAGAATGTCATCAAGTGACCTACAAAAAGAATGGCAAACAGCAGCTGGAGTGAAGTACTTCGAAACAGGCTCCTAGGTGCAGGGTTGAAGTTGTGCAAAGCTAGAAAAAAGCCATTTATCAATGAGAAGCAAAGAAGAGCCAGGCTGAATTTTCAAAAGACATTGGACCATAGAAGAATGGAGTAAGGTAATCTTCTCTGACTAATATTTTCAGCTTTGCCCAACACCTGGTCGTCTAATGGCTAGAGGGAAACCTGGAGAGGCCTACAAGCCACAGTGTCTTTTACCCATTGTTAAATTTGGTGGAGGATCGGTGATGATCTGGGGATGCTTCAGCAAGGCTAGAATTGTGCAGATTTGTCTTTGTGAAGGATGCATTAATCAAGCCAAGTACAAGGTTATCCTGGAAGAACACCTGCTTCCTTTGCTCTTACAATGTTCCAGAGAATAGTTTTTTCCAACAGTACAATGCCCCATGCCACACAGCCAGGTCAATCAAGGTGTGGATGGAGGACCACCAGATCAAGACCCTGTCATGGTCAGCCCAATCTCCAGACCTGAACCCCATTGAAAACCTCTGGAATGTGATCAAGAGGAAGATGGATTCCCACAAACCATAAATACAAAACCAAGCTACTTTAATGTTTGTGCCAGGAGGGGCAGTCTGGTGGAGAGCATGCCAAGACGCATGAACGCTGTGATAAAGAATCTGTGTTATTCCCCCAAATATTCATTTCTGAACTCTTCCTAAGTTAAAACATTAGTATCTCTTTGTGTAAAATATATCTTATTTGTTTTCTTAGCATTATTTGAGTTCTGAAAACAATGTTAGTGTCACGGGCTGATGCTGGGGGAGGTGGTGGCATTATGGTCACGAGTGCTGTTGTTTTACAATCTGATGGCTGCCGGAATAAAGGAATGCCTGGAGCTCTCGTGGAGCATGGAGGGATGAGTCTATGGCTGAAGCTGCTTTTCATCAGCCACAGCTACACGTAGAGGGGATGAGAGGGGTTCTCTAGAATGGCATTGAGCTTCGCCCTCATCCTCCTCTCCGCCATTTTCACCAGATTGTGCAGTTTAAGCCCAAGAACAGAGGTGGCCTTCCTCACCAGATTGTTTAGCCTGTTGGCATTGCTCGCATGACACCACCCCAACACACAATCGGGAAAAAGAGTGCACTGGCTTCCACAGACTGATAGAAAATGTGCAGTAGCCTAATGAACACACTGAATGACTAGAGCCTCCTAAGAAAGAACTGCCTACCTTGTCCTTTCTGGTAGGGGGCCTCTGTGTTGATGGACCAGTCTAGTTTGTTGTTGAGATGCACTCTGAGGAACTGTAGGATCCCACCATACCAATCATCTACCCCCAGATGGTAATGCGGGTCAGGGGCTTAGTGCGTCGTGGAAAATACACCACCAGTTCCTTTGTCTTCTTAATATTGAGCTGTCAGTGGTTGTTGTCAGACCATCCGACGAAGCTCTCTACTACACTTCTGTACTCTTCGTCACTGTCCACGAAGATGCAGCCATCAATTGAAGACTCATCTGAACACATCAGCAGGTGCCACATTTTGGAGAAGAAGCAGAAGTCAGAGGTGTAGAGAGTGAAGAGAAATGGTGACAGTACAGTTCCCTGGGGTGCACCTGTGCTGCTCAACACCACGTCTGATCTGCAGTCTTACCAGCAGACAAACTGTGGTTGATTAATGAAGTATTCTCCAGGCAACCACATCATTGTCCTCCTGCATTGCCATGAGCTACTCTTCCATGTGATAAGGCTACATGTTAAACTATTTCCAATTTCTCTTCCACTATGTTCTTTAAACTGGATATAAACATGAACTGAATCAAGTTAAATGTGATGTTTCTTGTTTGAAATACTTTTATTTAACATAAAAACTGCCATGCTCAATGCATCAATTTAAAACGTTTTTTTGTTTGTTTCCAGTTGAAGATTTCTCAAATTACAATTCTCTCGCATTTCTTAACTCAGTCTAAAACAAATCCTCTGCCTGCCCTCCAAGTTGGCTGCTATCAGGACTGAAAAATGGAATGTGAGGGAAAGAATGTGACATGCCCAGATAGTTCCAGGGTCAAGAAGTGTTGCTTAACAAATTCCATTGTGATAGAACACAGTGCCTATTCTACACACAGAATGCCAGTGCTTCAGGGTCTGCAAGTCCTCCTAAACAAGTATGACCTACTACACAAAATATGTGATGTATCCTGTTTTATGAGATACTCGCAAGAGGTTATTGCTGAAACGGGGGGAGGTGTTTTGTTTTTGCTGTAGAATTTAGTCAGAGGTTTTAATCTCTCCTCATCCAATGATGTAACCTGATATGGCCCTAAGGCCAGGGAAATTACACATTAATACATTTTTGGTAAGCAATTTGTCTTATTAGTTCTAGATTCCAGTTTTGCAATTATTTTGTACCAAAGTTTTATTTCCAGCTGAAGTAATTCGCACTGTTTTATGATATTTTTGGTTAACAGCCTCACAGCAGAAAATTACCCAGTCTGTAAATCTATCAGTTGAACACATACAAAGACAATGCATTCCTATATATCTAATGGTTGGTTTGACTTTGTACTTGTATTAGTTTTAATTAGATGACATACAGTACTGTGAAAAATCTTGGGCACTCGAAAGTGTTTTAATAAAAAAAGTATTGGAACGGCAAGGCAAATTCCTTTGTTTTTGTTGTTCACTGAAGACATTTGGGTTTAAGATCAAAAGATGAGTATGAGACAAGAGTTCAGAATGTAAGCTTTCATTTCCTGGTATTCACATCTAGATGTGTTAAACGACTTAGGACATATCACGGTTTGTATTAAACCACAGCATTTTTAGGTGAGCAAAACTAATGGAACAAATAATCTTAGTAAATAACATTTAGTATTTGGTGGCATATCCCTTGCTTGCAAAAACTACCTCAAGTCTGCGACCCATCAAAATCACCAAACTGTTGCATTCTTTATTTGTGATGCTATTCCAGGCTTTTACATCTCCAAAACTGCAGCTCTTGTGGGGTGTTTCCAGTCTGCAGTGGTAAGTACTTATCAAAAATGGTCCAAGCAAGGAAAAGCAGTGAACTTGCAACAGGGTCACAGCAGCCAAGGCTCATTCATGCACGTGAGGATTGAAGGCTGGTCCATGTGTTCCGATCCAACAGACAAGATACTGTAGCATAAATTGCTGAAAAAGTTAATGCTGATACTGATAGAAAGTTGTCAGAACACACAGTGCATCGCAGTTTGTTGTGTATGGGGCTGTGTAGCCGCAAACCAGTCAGGGTGTCCATGCAGACCCATGTGCCACTGCCGGCAGCATCTACAATGGGCATGTGAGCATCAGAACTGGACCAATAGCAATGTAGGATGTTGGCCTGGTCAAACGAATCACATTTTCTTTTGCATCACATGGATGGCCGGGTGCGAGTGCATCGCTTACCTGGAGAACACATGGCACCAGGATGCACTATGGGAAGGAGGCGAGGGAGCAGTCTGATTTGCTCTGGGCAATGTTCTGCTGTAAAACCTTGGGTCCTGCAATTCAAGTGGATGTTACATTGACACATACCACCTACCTAACCATTGTTGCAGACCATGTGCACCCTTTCATGTCAATGGTATATCCTGGAGGCATTGGCCTCCATCAGTAGGATAATGTGCTTTGCCACAATGTAAAAATGGTTCAGGAATGGTTTGAGGAACTAAACAATGAGTTTAAGGTGTTGACTTGGCCTCCACATTCCCCAGATCTCATTCCAATTGAGCATCTGTGGGATGTGCTGGACAAACAGGTCTGATCCATTGAGGCCCCACCATGCAACGTACAGAACCTAAAGGATCTGCCGCTAACATCTTGGTGCCAGATACCACAACACACCTTCAGAGGTCTAGTGGGGTCCATGCCGTGATGTCAAGGCTGATTGGTGTATATTATTATTTGTTTAACAAATTAACACTTACTATCCAAATGAATTACTTTAATTTGACTTTTAGGTGCCTAAGACTTTTATAAATTCTGTACATTTTATTGCCAATGGGAATATACCTGTCAGGTAACTTGACTGTGCATGAATTGAGGTCATCACTACTCCATATCAGAAATTCCAAAGTTCAGTCTAGATGAGAACGGTCTTCGGAAAGGGCAAACAGGTTTTTGATTAAACAGTATTATCATAAGCCAATCATTCCCTTTTTAAATTCAGACATATTTGTGGTCTTTCAAATGAAAGTGACTTTTTGTTCAGATGCCCTAAAAGTGAAACTTGACTCTATAAAAGCCTTTATAGACATTTTTATAAGGATTTTTTCCCCTGGGCTTTATTTGCTTATTGCCTAAATGTAGTTGTGAATATAAATAATTCTGTTTAAGCTTTGGCATTGTTTAAAACATCTAAGTATGAAAAGCTATTCTTATATTCCAATAGGTCGATTTTTCCCATAGGTAGATGTAACTGGTATTGCTACCTTGAAAATGACTGACTACAGAACTTGACAAGGACCTTGAGCATTCTCTCGAAGGGCAAACTCTTATCTGGGGTTAGAATCTTTATTATACAGACAATTACTTACCAATCACACCCTTTTGGTACATTGCCATCTTTAAGTATTGGGAAAGTAAATATTTTTGTCGTCTTTTGGTTATTTTCTCAAAGTTTGGGTTTTAAATCAAATAGCTAATATGAAGTTAAAGTATAAATGTTTTGCTTTTATCTGAATGCATTTTATATTGTTTTACTATTTAGAAGACTACACTTCTTGTACATACTGCCTATATTTTAGGGTAACACAAGTATTGGGACAGATTGTTAAAATGTGCTAATTAAGGGATTATTCAGTATTTCTTTGAATATCTGATTCATGCAGTACTATTCCTTCGGGAAGTATTCAGAACAATGTTGTTCTGTTACAGAATTCATTCAGAAAATCTCTTAAATATATAAATGTCATCAATATACACACAATACTCCATAATGGCAAAGCAAAATTAGATTTTTTGAAATTTGCGGAAATGTATGGTAATCTGAAATATCTCATGTACATAAGTATTCATCGCCATTACGTTATCTTCACCATTACATTCTGAAATATATACTGTCTAATGTGATTGTTCTTGAGATGTTTCTACAATTCAATTGATTGGACGTGACTTAGAAAGGCATACAACTGTGTATATAACATATGAAAATATATGTATATAACAAAATGCTAAAGCACTGAATATTCTCAGGAGAACTGTGGGCTCCTTCATAAATGTAAACGTTGAAACCCGCAAGACCCTATAGGCATGTGAAAAATTAACTACACCTCATAACTCTTTTACATACAGCTCAGGAAAAAAGACCACTGCACTATTTTCTTTTTATTCACAAAAAGTTCCATTTGCAGTGGTGTTTAAATGTTTACCCTTCTGTTCCTCACTCAGATCTTTCCTTTTCAACTTTTTTGGAAAGGAAACAAAAAGGTACAGTGGTCTTTCAATTGGTTCCGGGACTTTATTTGGACGGATGGCTACTTGAGTAATCAAGGGCTTTCTTGCATAAATGTTCAAATCCCCACTGCAGTTCAATAGGACTGAGATCTGGTCTTTGAATAGGCCATTCCATAAACGCTAGGGCAAAAATATTACCGATTGTCACATTCACACTGACTACTTCTCAGCAGAGAATGCATGTACATGATTTTGCCCACATACAAGAAATACTTTACTTCTCATTTACTTTTACTTGTGACCAAACAACTTCACCTTTGACTGATCTGTCCAGAGCTTATTGTTCTAGTAGTTTTGTCAATTTGGGTGAACTACCTTGCTCAGAAACAACAGATTTTTCACCTTGCTGGTTCTGGGTTTCAATCTAGGCAACCTTTTGGTTACTAGCCAGATACTTTAATTACTAATGCATTTGCTGACCTTTTCCTCTTCCTTTTTCAAACTGTTGTTTCTGGTAAGCATAAGATTTAGACTTTGCTTCAAGATTTCTTAACTTTCATTGACACCTATTTGATTGTCATGTGGACAGACACCAATAGCAGAAAATACAAAGCCTAGTCTAGTATCAAGACTAGAAATTGACTTCCCTCTTATGCCTTCACGATTGATGTGAACATGCAAAATCCATACTTCAACCTATTCATAATTATTTGATTACAAATGTATGTTTTGTAGCGTCAAAAGACTTAAGATTGAAAAAAAACGCAAGGATTCCATTGATCATTTGCTGTGTCTGAGTCCAGAAGTATTGCTTTATATTAGGGAATTGAAATGTAGGGAAATAACTTTGAGCCACAATGCCATGCCCAAATCCCACAGTAATTTGAGCATAACATAATCAAGATGATTGTATCGCTATTGTAAAGATTCTGCTGTAAAACATCACATATGACTCAACTGTTCAACATCTTGACAATCTGAGGTAATGATGACACAACGGAAACACGTGATTGACAGACAGTACCAGTCAAAAGTTTGGCACACTTTTCTTTATTATTACTATTTTCCACATTATGGAATAATAGTGAAGACATCAAAACTGTGAAATAACACATATGAGATTGCGTAGTGAAAAAAGTGTGAAACAAATCCAAATACAATTTAAAATTCTTCAAAGTAACCATCCCTTGCCTTGATGACAGCTTTGCACAATATTAGCATTCTCTCAACCAACTTCATGCGGCACATACCTGGAATGCTTTTCCAACAATTTTAAAAGAGTTGCCACATCTGCTGAGCACTTGTTGCTTGCTTTTCTTTCACTTTCCAACTCATCCCAAAACATCTCATTTGGGTTGACGTCAGGTTATTGTGGAGGGCAAGTCATCTGATGCAGCACTACATCACAGCACTCCATTCGTTCTTGGACAGATAGCCCTTACAAAGTCTTGAGGTGTGTTTTGGATCATTGTTCTGTTGAAAAACTAAGGATAGTCCTAAGTGCAAACCAGATGGGATGGCATATAACTGCAGACTGCTGTGGTAGCCATGCTGGTTGAGTGTCCCTTGCATTCTAAATACATCTAAAATACATCTAAAAACATCACATACTTTGTCACCAGCAAAACATGCCCACACCATCACACCTCCTCCTCCATGCTTGATGGTTGGAACCACACTTGCAGAGATAATTTGTCCACCCACTGTGTTTCTCATAAAATCTCAAAATCACCAGTCCCAAAATGTGTACTCATAACAAAGGACAGATTTCTATCAGTCAAAGTAAATGTCATATGTTCCTTGGCCCAAGCATGTCTGCTGTCCTTCTGTAGTTCTTTTTTGCAGCAATTCGACCATGAAGAACATATTCTCACATTCTCCTCTGAATAGTTCATGGTCAGATATTACTTGAACTCTTTGAAGCATGCATTTGGGCTGCAGTCTGAGGTGCTGTAAATGGCCAAATTCTGAAGTTAGTAACTCTAATGACCTTTTCCTCTGCAGCCCAGGTACCACTGGGTCTTCCTTTTATGTGGCATGAAGAAACTTTTAGTTCTTGAAATCTTCCAGCTTTCCTGACTTTTATACAAAAATGTCCAGCTTGACTGAAATTTTTGTATAAAAATTATGATGGACTATCCTCTCTCTGACTAAACATGGATCACTACAGTACTGTACCGTCTTCTGTATGATGTCCTCCATTTTCACAACAGCAGAACTGAATGCTACAGGGAAACTTTTTTGCATAATATTAAAATTAAATCATGATATCCTTATCTAAACCCCAATTTGTAATAAAATCATACCAAATGAAGGGCACATAGTTCATGTGTGCAGAATAATGTGAACCACTGTATTCAATAAATTGTGGCTCCCATTAGCCGTGATAACTTAGTAGATGTCTGCTATAGCCACTAATAAGTCCCCTTCTTACAGAACTCAGCCAAATGAGTGAGGTTTGAGAGGTTTCTGGCATGTTCTGCCTGTTTGATTGAATTAAAGTCAGGACTTTCATTTTGCCAATCCAAAACACATATCATCTTTCTCCCGAGACATTCTTAGGTAGATTTGTTTGAATTCTTTGGGTTGTCTTGTTGAAAGACCATTTTCAGCCAAGCTTTTGCACTTTGATTGATGGCCGGATTTTCTGTTCAAGAATCTCCTGGTGTACCTAAGCACTCATGGTTTCTTTCATGATTTGCAGTCAACCAGGTCCAGAGGAAAAGCAGCCCCTGACTTTGCCACGACCATGCCTGACTGTGGAGATAAGGCTATTTTGATGGAAGACAATTTGGGTTTTTACTAACCATTGCAGTTTTGACTGTTATCATTAAGGACGATTTTGAATGGACTTCCAGAAACATTTAGATTTGTCCAGGTGGTCTCTGGCAAAGTTAAGATGAGAAGTTTGATTCTTTTTGACCGAAAAGTATTCTACCTAGCAACCTTTCTTTTAATTTGGGGATTAGCGATCTTATTATTGAAGCATTATTGAACCCAGAGCAAGGAAGATCTTGCTCCATCTCAGATGTTGTGTTTGGGTTGGCATTTACTTGATTAGTTATTTTTCTTGTGGTTCTTAGGGATATTTTGGTATGTTGTCCATGTCTAGGCCTGAGTGGCTGTCATGGTAAATGTTACTGTCATGTTAAATTGGTCAATTTATAAATTATTTGCCTCACAGTGGACAAGTAGAGCTCAATCTTTTTTAGGTGGTTGTACAGCTTTCCCCAGACTAATGTGCTTTCACTATCCTCTTCCTCTGTTCCTCTGAGATTTCATTTCCTCTTGTTGTGTTTTGCATTTACCTGTATGGGTAACACCAAACTGACCAGGTTTATTGTCTCTATTTGAGAGAATCCTGCCTCTTTCCTAAAAGTCTCTTTTAATTTGTTTATTAAGTATGCAATTTTTGCACTTACATAATTAAAACACATTTCCTCAAAACCAACATAGAGAATTGGTAACTATAAACCCGTTTGTCAAATAAAAAAGACTGGTTCTGATAAATTAAAGACTTCATGGTGAACACAAAAAAAAATCTAGATTTGTACTAGAGGTTCATATACTTTGAAGCAGCACTGTATTCCCCAATTTCTAATCTAACAGAGACTTTAGAGTATACTGTGGATGATCATTTGTTGTGGGTTGTATTCATATATTTACATTCAGAGTCAATGTTGTCAACCACCCTCAATTTGCATAAACGGTAACTTTTTATCGGGTACTTTCCAAACAAACTGGGTGAATTCTGACATAAATATAACTGAAAATGACATTAAATCCACAACAAATGAAAATATGACCAAACGCATTTAAACAATGGTCCCCTTTTTGCCTATTTTGTTGTGGAGTTTTGTTCTGCAGTGGTAGCAGCAACCTGTTCAATGTGATCTGGCCCTTGACCAAACTCCCCCTCCGTGTGTATCTGCCAGCCAACGCTAACAAAAGTAACCATTGTTCGTGATGGCAACACTTAAATACCTTTCCTGTCTCCAGGTTCTGGCCAATCACACACAGACACCGCCAGCTCCTTAAACCATAGGCTGCAGCACAAATTGCATTATTTTTCTTATTGCACTAAGGCAGACCAGTGTAGAATGCAGCAATCCTCTCACATAAACAATAGTATTTTCTACTCAGTCACTATCTCGAATAGAACTAAACCCTCTGGGTAACTACATTTGAAGCAAGATATTTTCAAGAAATGTCAGACATTTTTCTTGCGTGATGTGGGGTTTTAAGCCTGATTGAGTAAAGTGCATGGCTATGTCATGTTCATAGCAGACATGCAATTATGACAAACAAATTTGTCCTCTGACATTTTAATAACTTTGGTTACAGTTGCCTGTCTTGAAGATGCAAGGAGCCAAATCAGCCAAAATTGTATACCTGTGTGATCTGCTGGGAAAACCACACTATTTTATTTCTGATGTAAACCACACAATTGTCTGGGAAATACCTTTCTCTCGCCCCTCCCCCACTCTCTCTTGGTTGTTAATCTGTAAACCAAACAGGGCTGTTTTTACTTGGAACAGGCCTACTTTGCTGGTATCTGGTCCACATAAAATGAGAGGAAAGAGAAACTGGCTTATCAGAAACCTGACCAAATATGGAGAGAGGCGAAACTACCACTGATGTGCAATTATGTAAGATATGTGATTAGGGAAATGTTGCGTATGGAGCTTTGCGCAATCAGTGTGTGCTTACATACCTCTGGTCTTGTGATTGATTTGAATTATAGTGATATACTGTCAATTTGAGAGCAAACGTCCAGGAGTAAGATCATTCTGAAAACCATGTTATCTTTATGTTGACCTTCTACATTATTTTACAGTTTAATAATAATTGTAATAATATTCCAATACTATCTAGTTTTGTATTTTGTTCAGGGGGGTCTCTATTGACAGAGGAGGGAAAAGTAGAAGATAGCGCATTCTCAAATAGCAACAGGCCAGAATCAAACCCACGCAGCACTGGGCACTGTGGCTTTGATCGTTAGACAAAGCATGGCCAGAGGTAACAAGTCTCAAGGCCACAGGTAACAAGCCACACCCTAGTACCAGGAATAAACCCAAAGTTCACATTGAAATCCAAATTCGCTAACAAGCTAAGTTATGATGTCGTCAGCAGTTGATACTCCCTATTGAGTCAGGAACTGTAGGATGTTCGTGGTAGGGGGGTAATGAAGACAAATAAAATTACAGAAACCAAGGTGTGTCTGCTGAAAGACTCACCCTTTGCTGAATTTTGACTATAGGTAATTAAAGATACAGCATACGGGTGATGTTTACACTGTACATAGTCAATACTAGGGGTATTGTTGTTGGACAGGCTGGATGTGCAAGTTAAGCTGTCATAGCGCTAACACAGTGGTAAAAAAGACTGTAAAAAAAAAAGAAGCTTCCTATACACATTATTCACTTTCCACAAAGTTGGGTAAACTGTAATGGTAAATTGAAAAGGTGAATAAACTGTGCTGACTTGGGTTTTCCTCCCACTACGCTCCCCTGATAACATAAAAATACAGTATGTGAAGCATTCTTCACATCAGACAGATGTCATCCTGACTCAAACCTACCTCATATAAGAATTTGGTCAAAAAACATTCAGTGATCACCACTCTTTTCTGGCTTTGCCTACCAAGCATTTTGTTCACTACACACACATCATGTTAATACTATAGCCACCTGTAGGGGCAGCCAGACTGGTTCAGCCAGCTGCAGATAAAATACAGGCTTGTATAATTCCTGTCCCGAAGTCCAACGGCTTTTTTTCTGAACACCTGTGGCAGGCAGTTCAAACAGCAACAGGTATTAGAAAACGCTATTGCACCCCCACTGTAATTTAACATCGAAAGTATCATGTTTGTTTTTGGTGGGAGCAGGTTGATTTGTCTAGTGGAAAGACTCCTGAGCCCTGAAAACCTGCTCTTCCACAAATTTAGCATTTATGTCCATTCAACCGTAGCTAATGTAGGGCCCTATGTCATCTGCGTATCTGTTCATTGTTCCGAATGACTTGGGATATACAGGTTACATTCGAAAACACTGCCGTATCTCAGCCCTCAGTCGACACATGATACTACAGAACAAACAAAATAACAATAATTAACCAATATTAGCCTTCGGTGTAGTTTGTTCACTAAGTTAAAAAAAAACATTAGAATTAACTACCTGCAATCACACCAACACTGGAACTCAAATATTTTTTTCAAGCATATTTAGCAGAGGTTAGTTCCTCTTATAATACTACAAGTCATTCATTCTTCCTGACTCAACCTATCCCCTACTTTCTCTCCTTTCAGCCCGCCCCCTCCCTCATTCACTCACTCAATCTCTCTCTTTCCCTCCCTTTAAGTCTCCTACAGCCTTTGCTCAACCTGTTTATCTGAACTGGGCTTCACATACTCTCAGCAGTATGGGGGAGGGGTTTGTCTGCTTTCAATCAATAACCTCTGGAATTCAGAAATACAAGTAGGTCCTGTCTCTGGCAGGCTCTGCCACACTCTTGTGGACAAGCGTGCTACGTAGTGCACCAGTTCAGTTCCTCTGTGGATTTTTGTCTGCCGGGCTCTCTCTCTACAGGTAGGTGTTTTAAGGAGTAGAGAAAATGGCCGATCCCATGGCTTCAGATTATTTCAGCTGTCCATTGTGCGTGGACCTGCTGAGGGACCCTGTGGCTATCCCCTGTGGACATAGTTTTTGCATGGACTGCATTAGCGGTTACTGGAATGAAGCGGACTACACTGGCATCTACATCTGCCCACAGTGTAAGATCACTTTCACCCAGAGGCCTGTGCTCAGGCCCAACACGATGCTCACCAAGGTGGCGGAGAAGATCAAGAAGACTGGCACCAACCTCAACCTCATGCCCCCAGGGAACACTTTTGCTGGCCCAGCCGACGTGCCCTGTGACTACTGCTCTGGGAAGAAGCTCAAGGCCGTGAAGTCATGCTTGAACTGCCTGGCGTCCTACTGCGAGAAGCACCTGAAGCCCCACTATGAATCGGCTACTTTCAAGAGGCATAAGCTGGTGGATGAGCTGGGGAACCTGGACAGAAAGATCTGCCCCCAGCACCAGAAGTCACTGGAGCTGTTCTGCCGCACGGACCAGATGTGTATCTGTGCCATTTGCACTGTCAGCGAACATAAGGGACATGACATAGTCTCAGCTGAGGCAGAGAGGAGTGAGAAGCAGGTAAGAGCTGAAAACTCTGGTGTTGCTTTCTGAGTGTCAGGTTTAACTGTACACTTTATAGGAGCCTCCCAAACCTTGACTTAAAGTTTGGAATGTTTCACAGAAAAATCTGTCATTTTGAAATCAACAGCAATCAGAGATTCAATGACCTACTTTACATACAATGCAAAGAACTTGCTTGGTCGGTTGTACAGCAAAACCCCATTCAGTTATAGCATAATACACCCTGCGTGTAACAAGGCACAGTCACTAAGCTGAGTGTTGTAGAACTGACCAATCATTCATTCACGAACACCTTGTTCCCTCAATTTATGTATCAGGACAGGAATGCAAGCATGGGGGTAGTGGGATAATGGCGATGGGTGTTAATGATAAAAAAAGGAATGTGGGTTAAGGCAGACGTGTAGTATTCCCAGCTCCCTTTACACAACCCCCTCCCCTACACCCTGCACTATCACTAACGTTTCTACTTTTGACTCAACCAGCTCATCAAACCAGACAGTGCTGCTATCAGCCCCTCCCACAGGACAGGCACACTTGCACAACCAAAAATAAGCAAATTGTTCTGATTATCTCAGTGGTTGATGAAGGAATTTCTTTCCTAATCTGTGATGAAAGTGTCTTTAAAGAGTGTGGCTTTCCAGATGTTCTTGCGGGTTGGGTTGAGACACATCCTGTTCGCTCCAGGGGTGTGGTGCTAGTGTTACTGGAAGGTAGTGTTACAGCTATTTCTACCCACGTGGCCTGTTTAAGATTCACTAGAAATGTGACTGTATCTAAATCAGACAGTTCCCATAAAAATTACCTGCCAAAATTGGGGGTCAGAAGCCTTTTTAAAACACACAGTTGGGACTACTTCAGATGAATGATACTGTATGCACCATTAACAAGGATATACATTCATGCCCAGGACATTCGTGTCACCAACTCATAATATTGTGAAACTCAGGTTTTTACGGTAAGACAATCCTTTAGCTTTTTCTGTTGTTCAAAAAATTTAGAATCTGGTTTCTCTCATCCCCAGATTTACAACCCGACTCACCTCTCTCAAGGCTTCATTTTTTTAATACTACCCTCCCTTACTCCCTTGCCCGCTCATTCTCTTCCCCCAATCCCCACTCGCCAGATTCCCAACATTCCTTGAGCTTATCTTCAAGAATGGGTCGGTGGGTTTTCAGTAAAGGAATTAGAATCTCTCTTTTCTCTATAATACAGGCACCTTTACACATCTCTTTAGAAGTCAGGCATACAGTGGTGGTTTCACATTCCTGGCATGGTCAGCATTCCATCTGGCTCGCTCTTTCCACTCTGGAGATAAAGGCGTACATACTAAGTAGATCATTCGAACTGTGGTTGTTATGGAATATTACATAGTATTACATAGTTTTCACATCACAGCTTTTTGCTGCATGAAGACATACAAGCAATTAACTATCAACAGTATAATAAATAAGCATTACATAATATCTTTATTTGAGCAAAACTTATCATGTAAACCCAAATACAATGTGCAAAATAGAAGCACAAGATGCCTTGAGCAGCATACCATTAGCAAATGCACTGGCTGGCCTAGCAAAATTACTGGTACAAATTATAAATCAAATGTGAGGCCATTTCTTCCGAAATTGTAAGATTCAATTGTTCATGGTGGTGTGGTGTGGTTTGACATCAACAGAAACTCCTGGGAGTGTCACAAGCTGAGATCCGACAGAAGTGTCAGGAAAGGGTGAAGGAACTGGAAGAACTGAGGACTGCAGTGGACTCACTAAAGGTACCAGATCAATTATCCTAAGTATGCCTTCAAACAAATGTTTGCATTTTGTAGCCTTGCTGCACGTGTAATAGTAATGTCATCTTTAATGATTTCATCATGACTGATTTACACTTTTTACCTCATTTGAACTTACCTATTGAGAATAATATTTCGGTAAAATTAATTTTGTATTTCTCAATTGAAGAAAGTTTAATTTAATCAATCTGTCTGGTAGGATCATGTCATGATGTCGCAATGACAACTGTGTCTTGACAAAACATTTATTTGGCTATTGTCTGTTGGTTTCTTGGGCTATTGCCCTATTAAATGAATCACTGTCCGTGCTATCCTGTCCAGAGCTCAGCGCAGAGGGCTATGGCGGAGAGTGAGAAGATGTTTGAGGACATGATCCGCTACATTGAGAGGATAAGGTCAGAGGTCACCAAGCTAATCGGGATCAACGAGAAGGCGGCGTTCAACCAGGCAGAGGGGATGGTGGAGAGGCTGGAACAGGAGATTGATGAGCTGAAGAAGAAGGAGACAGGCCTAAAACAGCTGTACAGCACTGAGGACCACATCCACTTCTTACAGGTGACACTGGAATGATTACATTCATTTATATACAGCACATACTGAACATTCAAAATTATTCACTGTACATTCACTTATTATAGTGATCACTGGATGTGCACATTATTGTAAAGAGCAAGAAAACTGGATGTGTGAAAAGTTTAAAACAGATTAAAACAAAAAGGATTATGATTTTAGGCTGTGCTCAAATGCATAGATGTCCAATGTGTTACCCCGCTACATGTTCATTGCACCTGCTGGTTGTTAAGCGCATTCTTATTTAACATCCCTCACGGTTACCTTCCCTACAGAACTTCAACTATCTGTGCACTCCAACGGATGACGGCTTCATCCCAAAAGTGTCCTTAAACCCAGACTTCTCGTTCGGAGCGGCCAGGAAAGCCGTGGCTGAGATCAAGGACCGTCTGGAAGAGCTGGGCAAAGAGGAACTAATGAAAATCTCCAAGTCAGGTCAGAACAACATACCTGGCCCAGATTTACAGTGTCTCAAATATAATAATTTGGAAAGCATCAAGACAAGTTTAAATGACAACATTATATTTTGCATCTATTTGCAAAACATACTTTTTTAAAGATATGTCAACAGTAACCAACACTTATTCATTTGCTTTCCTACTGTCTCTTACAGTGAATGAGGTCCCTGTATATACAACGGAAAAGAGAGAAAGAAGTAGTCGAGGTCTGTTTTGTGATTAATGTATCCATGCTGTTTGTTCGTTATGTTAAGCCAGATAGCCCATTTGCTATCGAAAACATTTCAAATGGTTTGGGAGGCAAAGGCTAAAGAATACAAAATGGTATGGTTTTAAAAAGCCATCTGGTCTTCTATTTTAAACCTGTAGTCAAGGAAGTAGTGACCGTGGACAGTCTGCCTCCACCAGAGCCAAAGACAAGACACGAGTTTCTTAAATGTAAGTACATATTTGTTTACTCAGAACCTCTCCCACTGGGCAAAAACAGATTGAATCAATACTGTTTCCATGTAAGTTCTTACCAAAAAAGTAATCAATCACTGAAATGTATTTATATAAAACCTTCTTTACATCAGCTGTTGTCACAAAATGCTTTTACAAAACACCCAGCCTGAAACTCCATGGGGCAAACAACAAGTGTTCATGCACAGTGGCTAAGAAAAACTCCCAAAGAGGGGCCGAAATTTAGGAAGAAACCTATTGGAATCAGTCCTCTTCCGGTGGACATTTTACTAATTCAAATTGTAGTAACTAATACATGCATGAGGGTTTGTCCATGTCAGAAGTCTGACCAAATGGATAAGGACAGGGACAATCCAGGGGGAGGAAGTGGCAGCCGAAAATCGTCAGGTATCGTCATTATCTGCAAAACAACCAGGGGGACTTTGGACAGGGACAGCTACGAGTCTTTCAAGCCTGGTACACCTGAGGTGTGGTCCAAGACCTCATGTCCTCCTAAGTTTTGACAGAGCAGGAGACAAGGAAAATTTAGCGAGCATGTTCCTTAGATTAACAATAAGGATTTACAATGAAGGAGATCTTTTGTGAAAGCACTTTGTGACAACTGCTGATGTAAAAAGGGCTTTATAAAATAAATGTTATTGAAATTTGATCTGACCCTGCTCCCCCGGCACAATAATATAGCAGAGTAAAACCTTGGGGCTGAAACGGGGGGACCAGTGACCCTGTGGCCCTATCCAACCTATGTCCAGTGTAATGAAAATAAATTGATTCGCTGGTAGTCTTGAACATAAGGGAATTGCTTTTTTCCCATACAAATGTTAAACTGAATCCAATTACCTGGTGGCATGTTTTATCAATTTCATGTTAAATTGACGTCCATTGAAAACTCAACCAAATGTAAATCAATACCAGGACCAGGCTGCCAATTTCTTCCTCATGAACTTGTTTACCCTCCTAAACTAGTATCACAGTAGAACACCTGTCTAATGTTGAGCCATTTGAATTCCACCAGACTTTTGCCAACTGAGGCTGGACCCTAGCACGGCATACAAGGAGCTGCACCTGTCAGACAGTAGTAGGAAGGTGATCCGAACCAGGGAGCTCCAGCCCTACTCTGAAAACCCTGAGAGGTTTGACAGCTTCGCCCAGGTTCTGTGTCGCGAGGCCCTGTCTGGCGGACGTTTCTACTGGGAGATTGAGTGGAGCGGGGAATTCTCCATGGGAGTAGCCTATAAGGGGATCAGCCGGAAGGGGAAAGGATCACTGTGTCTACTGGGCTACAATGAAAAGTCCTGGAGCCTGTTGTGTTCTGAGACAGGGTACTCAGCCTGGCACAACAGGGTTGATAAGTCCATTAATGCACCCCATTCACCAAGAATAGGGGTCTATCTAGATCACTCAGCAGGGGTCCTGGCTTTCTATAGTATTGGCAACCAGATGACTCTCCTGCACAGGTTCGAGACCACGTTTGTGGAGCCCCTATATCCTGGCTTTGGTGTTGGAACCTCTGTCAAGATCTGTCAACTGAAATGAACACTGAAACTTGTTTCTGATAACAACTTTTGTTAAAGAATGGTTCAGTTCATTTGCCACCCATTGCCCTGTGTATCACGTGTATTTTGTTCTGTTTTTATTTGAGACAGACTATGCCACATAAAAGGCCTTTTATTTTATGATTATGCAATATTTGGATGAAGAGTTAATACTGTATGTAATGTATGCACATCTGCAACCTTAACCTTTATCCCACATCAAGTATTCTTTATATAATGGTACTTTAGAAAAAGCTAGTATATTTGTCTACATGGGCCAACAGAATTTTATATGGTATGTAACAGTTTGCTTTTTAATTTTTTGAATAAATATTAAATTACTTTTCACATACGGCTCTATTCAATCTGCACAGCCCAAAATTCATCAGTCATGTGCGATACACATGCATATGTCCACTCAAAATGAAAATACCGTAAAACTATTGAATACAATTTTAGATCATAAATTATTTTTAATGATCAGATTTGTTATTGTTTTTATTTAATACGTTTATTTATACAAGTCAAAGAAGGAAATCTAAGATGTAAACAGAATTTATTGAAAGAAATGTAAAAGGTTTTATAACATTGGCTGTTTATAACAAGAAATAATTGATTAGACTGTGCTTGCTATATTTGTTGTCAAAACAAATTAGACATTATTACTGATAAGGAAAATCTGATGATAAATTAAATCAACTGTTAAAGGACTTCCTCAGGCAAACATGGCTTGTTTAAATCCACCACTGGATTACTTGCCTCATTCCAGTGATTAGTAAATTCTGAATATTAGTGACCTCAACAGGGGGCTAAATAGTTTTTAGTATGTGATGTGAGACATACACCCCCTTCTCCAGTGTTGGGACAGTGAGGCAGTTTTTCTTCTTTTGATTTTGCCTGAAAGTTTACATTTGAAATCAAATCAAAGTGTTTCCCCTCTGGCAATGCTCTGCTAGGCCTGTACTGCAGCCATCTTATTTTGTTTGTTTTAAGGCCTTTTCACCATGGATTTCATCTTCAGCAAATGAAGGCCCTGTCCAATGGATTTATATCTGGAGAACTCGAAATTGCTCTAACAACATTTCATTAGTTCCTCTTTGCCCAGCTCTACCAAACTTACTATATGATATATGAGTTTGGACATACTGATTGTACTTTAACAGTCAATATGTTTTTGTAAAGTTCTAGCCATACAGTGGATATAAAAGTCTACGCACCCCTGTAAACAGGTTTATGTGATGTAAAAGAATGAGACAAAGATAAATCATGTCAAAACTGTTTCCACTTTTAATGTGGCCTATAATGTGAACAATTCGATTGAAAAACCAGCTAAAATCTTTAAGGAGTTGACTTAAAAACCACTGTGCCATTGTGTTGTAATTTGGCTCCATAATTAAGTCATAAAGAAATACTAAATTAAATACCACAATATTAGGAAGAGAAGTATTGATTCAAGTTTCTAAATCAATTAACTCGTGTTTATTTAAAAATATAAGTTTGAGAATATAGCCTGTTTGATCAAAACCGACTTTTAAGCTTAGATTTAGCTCACCAAAATATCTGCAATTCTCCGGGATACATTTATGTTCAATGCCCTCTTCTGGTAAAAATGTTTTCTACAACGAATGTCACGTGGTGAAATGAATTCATCCAACCGGATGCGTTGGAAACCATAGAGACGAGGTTTACTTTGTAGTGGGACCGACTGCTTCTAATGTTTGTTAGATGTGTTAAGTACACGTTTTACTAACCAATAATGGAATTATAAGAAAAATCGGCATGTCGGAGAAGCTAACTGTACGCCGCTACCTTTCTCATTCTTGTCGAGTTGCTTGCATTTACTAATCTGGGATCTGCCCGGGCACTGTCACCTTGCGAGAATTAGCCGTTTTTATCAGCCTGTTTGTCTGCTACTGACTGTATTGTACGGATACTACTAGTTGTAAGCTGGACAAACTATCAACACAAGAGAAGGGGAGATGTTTAAGGCAAAAATACTTTTAATTGGACCTAGTGAGGTAAGGGTAAAGCGCTCTAAAACTGTTTGTTATTGTGACTGGCTTTAGCTAGATAGCTAGGTGGGTATTAATAATTACAGTACTATAACTCGTTAACGCTTTCATAAAATTCTGAAACAACGTCCATTGTGTTTTAGTCTGGAAAAACCGTTCTAGCCAACTTCCTCTCTGACACTGTAGAGACAATTGGAGGGGATTACAGTCCTACTCAAGGTGTCAGGTAAGTAAAGAATGTTACGCACATAACCAGTGCCAGGATCAAATTTTTGTCAATCAGTAGGCATCATGTTGGTTATGGTAGAAGTCGAAATTGAATTATTGTTGTGTTGTTCCAAGGATACTGGAATTTGAATCTCAGAATGAGGGAAACGGTGATAGATCATCAGTCTGTGAGGTGGAACTTTGGGACTGCGCTGGAGATTTCAAGTAAGGAGCTACTATAAAAACACTTGTATTTACTTCTTAACTTAAGTTGCATTTATGCGCAGCAAATCAAAGTGCTGCCTTTGCATGTTTAGGTTGTTAATGAAAATTAGAAGTAGCTCAACTTGCTTGTAATTTTTTTGTTTGCTTATGTAATGAAACCCACTGCTCAGCCACCTTGTCTGTTCTGATGCAGGTTTGAGTCATGCTGGCCAGCATTGTTGAAAGACTCCAATGGTGTGGTTATAGTATTCAACCCAGAAGTGCAACGCCATCTAATGGAAGTAGAAACATGGCACTCCATGTTCATCTCTTCACAGGGGTTGCATGACAACCAGTGCCTACTGATGGCCCATCATAAACCTGGAAGTGGTACAGATAATGCACATCCTGACCTAGGTAGACCTATATGAATCATCAAGCTCATCCTTGTTACATGCTACTGCAGCATGCAGGAACTATCCTGCAAATAGAGGATTCCAACACCTTTGCTGCCAGGGGAAAACCTGTGTGAATATACAATTCATGCAATTTCACTTTAAAGACAAGCTTGACACCACTGTTTGATTCATACCAGTGTGGTCACAATTACCTACTGATGTCTGTGTGTTTGTGTGTAGCCTCACATTTGAACAGGTTGCCACTTATTCACACAAACCTGGAGGAAGATCCAGAAGCAGTACGTCAGGAGTTCCGCAAGTACTTAGACAATGTCGTGCAGACACTGTCAGAGAGCCAGGAGCGAGAGGAGATGTCCATTATCACATAATACTGTCTTAAACATAAGCTTCTTCTGTCAGTGGTTTGTATTTACACACAACTACTGAATATCCTTTCCCCCCCAAAGGCTGTGACTGAACAAAGTACCTAATTTCTGTGCTTGTATGAATTACTAGTCAGCAGTGAAATCTGTCTCATCATAATGTATGATACATCGACTCACAAGGGTTAAGTAAAAATGTAATTGGCACCACTTGGATATGTTTTGTGTAACACACACACACACACACACACACACACACACACACACGTTAGTGCTAGTTGTTTAAACAATAGACATTTATTAAGTTTGATCTCCACACTTTTGAGGTGGAAGTCAGGAGCATACAACACTCAGGGCAACAAGCGACAGGACAGTCCAATATTTAAACATCGTATCCAACGATGCCTCTTTTACCGATGCACTCTCCAATGTAAAACCACATTAGCACTTCAGTGCAGACCAGTCCATTTCTGAATGCCTCCTGTAAAAGAAGGAAATTGAGATTAATGACATAGAAATACTAATGGGTGACATCTAAAAATATGCAGATCTTAAAAGGCAAATGACTGACAATTTGCTTTGTCCAAAATGATTAAGATACACGCACGCGCGCTCCATAAATTACAGAAATTAACTTGGCACTTAATTAGTTAACACCGGCAATGTTAGTTCTCACCTTTACTGTGGTCTGTCCAAGGCGTCCACTGTTGACACCGCTGAGAATTGTCTTGACTCCAGCAATGGCCTGGGGAATCTCGGCAGGGGAAGGGGGCACAAGTTCTACTTTTGCGTAGTGCCAGAAGGTCGCTAGCCGGGGCTTAGAGTAACTGGCAGCGGCTGAAAGGAACAAAATGTCATGTTTGCTGTCATGAAATGTGTATTCGATTATGTTGCTGGGTCATGACAGAGAAGTAACATAGGAAAGCGAACTAGCAAACGTCACTTCGAATAAAAAGAGTACAGTATGACACAGCTGACTTCTGTAGGTGACTAGCTAAGTGAACTCCTGCCCCTGGGGTTGAAATGTACAGTATTTAGGCTGCTAAGTGGCTACATGAAATATCAACCTTTAGTGTGTGGCTACACGGCATTGCCAGTTACTTAGATTAAGCTATGCTCTAGCGTAGCTAAATCGGCAGGCTAACAAATTGGGTTAACGTTACCAGCGAGTTAAAGTTCGGTAAACGAGTTAAAAATCGAACTAGTCAAAGCGCATATTTTATTCCAGATTAAATATGGTGGTATGTAAATAAGCAACCTACCGAGCTATAGTAGTTAGCTACGTAGCTGTTATCCGGAGATGCTACAAAAACGTTCCTAGCTAGCTTGCTAGCCACTGGCATAACCACCTCAAAAGGCAGGCCATGCAAGGATTACTTTCAGAATAACATGTTGAATATAGACAACGTTAGCTTGCTCATATACAAAAACAGACATACCTCCAATCAAAGTCGGTACTTTAGCCACCAGCTTCTGGACTGCCTGTGCCATGGTGCTTTATTTTTTTTTATAATTCTCACGACACCTCTAACCGGCTGTTGCCTGCAACTGCGAATGTCACCTCCAGATAGAAGGACCCATGAAATAGGACTGCTATATGAACTGCCTGAGCATAAAACCTTTCCATAGTTGCGGCCGAATCGTAAAAGCTGAAGATACCCACACAAATATTTTCTTTCTGTTATATTGCTTTCCCTGTTTATATTTGGTAGATCTAAGCAATTTGGAGAAAGAATACAGTTTCAGAAAGCAAACCAAAAATAAATGTTAAAAATAAAATGTTAAATAAAAATTTAAGATGCTTCCTGTTTTGGCCAAATTACATACAGGTGGCATACTCAAGTTCAAAATACATTCACCATGAAACAATTGATTACAGCCTTCAGGTAAAGATGCATTCTGTGATCCTCGGGGCACAGGTTTTAACTACTGTTAAGCCAAAATGTGTCCTGAAAATTGTGTACTATGTTATGTAGGTGCTGATACAGTATGTTCCCCAAGTCATTCACACCACTTGTTTTCAGAATTGGAATTTCATGGCTAACTGAGGTGCACTATATGGCCAAAAGTATGTGGAAACCTGACATCCCATTTCAAAACCATGGATACTAATATGGAGTCAGCCCCCTTTGCAGCTATGACAGCTGTTGATGTAAGGCTTGCATTCTGCTGCTGGGCCATGGAAACCCATTTTGTGACGCTCCCGATGCACAGTTCTTGTGCTGATGTTGCTTCCACAAGCAGTTTGGAACTCTACAGTGAGTGATGCAACAGATGATAGGCAATGTTTATGCCCTATTCACTTCAGCACTCAATGGCCTTCCTCTGTGAGTTTGTCTGGTCTACCACTTCGTGGCTGGACTGTTGTTGTTGCTCCTGAACACTTTCACTTCACAACTATAGCACTTACAGTTGACCGGGGCATATCTAGAAATATAGACATGTCACAAACTGGCTAAGATGACATCCAAAATCATTGTGCTCTTCAGTACTATCTATCCATTGTACCACCAATGTTTGGCTACAGAGACATGGCTATGTGCCTGATTTTATGCATCTGTGAGCAATGGGTGTGGCTAAAACACCTGAACTCAATAATTAGTAGGGGTGTCCACATTGTAGGATCTGAGCATTAACAACTACAATATGAATGTATGGTTCATTAGAAGTGATTGTGCCTAGATGTTGAGAATAACAGACAGTTAAGATTCGGCCTGTTGGGCTCTGGTAACCACAGGAATGTATGCATAGACCATTTGGTGTGGGGGTTAGTGTCTTGGCTTTGCTAAGTAAACACACCCCTCCAGGTATTTA